>JARBWK010000001.1:128462261-128709015 GCA_030556195.1 Anolis apletophallus | reverse complement strand
AGGTGTCTATGGGCAGCACCGGCTCTTGGCTTTAGCATAGAAGGAGCTGAGCTGACATAAACCCATAACAAATTAAAGACACACATAGAATAAAGTTAGGGGAGAACTGACAGGAAGGAGAGAAGACGATAAGGACAGAAAGTGATAGCGTAGCAAGGGAAGGAAGGAAGGAAGAAAGGAGACAAAGGAAAAAGTAGAGAAAGGGGGAGGGAAGGAAGGAAAGCGAAAAGAAGGGATGTGGAACCAAAGAGCTAAGGAAGGAATGAAAGAGGAGGGTAGAGAAGGTCACAATTGTACTGAGAGCTAGTAGCTAGCTCTTATATTTATGTTATACATCTACAGTTGAAGGGGAATGTTCCCCCATTGATTTTTGACTGTTTTTGACTTTAGAACCAATTTAGAATTTCGTTAGTAATTAAGTTACATTTTAGCACTTTTTGCAAAAATTTTTGTAAGTATTTGATATACTAATCAAAAAAAAAATCCCCCCCCATTTGATTTTAGAATTGCGATTTTAGGATTCTAAACCAAGCCTAATACGTCCACATTTAACATGAAGACCAGACTACAATTAGCCGACGAAGGAGTGGATCTGGGCTGGTTCCCGTATTTCCAATTGAGAGAAAGATTAAAAGAAGATCTGAAGAGGGGCCTCGAAAGCCAAAGAAATGAGCTAGAAGAGGCAATGCTGGGCAAGGATGAGAAAATAGTATCAAAAATTTATAAAGTTCTCCTAAAAAAGGAGAACGAAAAATCAAAGGACCTAAATAAAAACCATATAAAGGAATGGTCAAGGAATATTGGCTTTAAAATTAAGCCAGAAACATGGAAAAGGATTTGGACCAACAACGTAAATACATCATATTGCTATAAATTCAGGGAGAATTGGGTAAAGGTGCTATATAGATGGCACCTAACCCCAGCTAGATTGGCCAAAATATACAAGAATTCAAGCCCCAACTGCTGGTGTTGCAATGGGACGAATGCTACCTTCTTTCATATGTGGTGGCTATGCCCAAAGGCAAAGAGATATTGGGAAATGATTAATAAGGAAATGGAAAAGATTCTGGGGAAAAAGATATTATTGACCCCCGAGAAACATCTACTGGGCATACTAGACACTGACATAGACGCAGACGAGAGAAGGTCGTTCGTCCTCGCAGCAATGGCAGCCAAAATGTTATTTGCAGCTCATTGGAAGTCCGGGAACTGCCCCCTTAAAGAGGACTGGCAAACGAAATTGATCGAACTGTGTCAGATGGAAAAACTGACAGAAGCTCTAAGAGATAGAAACAGTAAGACGCCTATTAACAACAAAAGGGACTGGGCCCTACTTAGCGGTTATTGTAAAAGAGAATGTAAGGTAGAGTTAGAAATTTAGAGGTAGATTTTAAAGGTTGTAGTGAATGGAACTAACAGTCAACATAAGAATTTAATCCCCACCACCATACATGATTACAGGCTTCCTGTCCCAGACAAAGTACGAAAGTAGAAGAAAACGGACAAGAGCGGAGAAGAACCACCATTGGACTAAAATAGAACGCCGAGAGCCCTGAAAATCACCGGAATCCGAGAAATCCACTATGAGCACCGCTGTTTTTTCAAGTGAATGCTACTTCGCATTCCACCCCCCCCTTCAACCTATGTAGATACTTTCTACAACCTGCATCTTACTTTTTTTTTCTTGTTCCCCCCCTACCTTTTTCCCTTCTTAGTCTGTACCTTACCTTTTAAAATTCAATAAAGATTTATTTTTTTTTTAAAAAAAATTATTTTCGGATCCATTCCTGGTGTTCAGTTTAATTCAAAAAATTCCTTTAGCATTTTTTTTATTTTTCTCGATGTTATCTTCCCTTTTTAATAAATTATCGTCGAGTCTCCATTTTCTGGTTTTGGTTTTCTGATTTATGAGGATTTCCATGGGACAGTGGTCTGTGTCTTTCCTTGGTAGAATTTTGATTTTGTTTATGCTTATTGTAAGTGATTTGGTGGTCCACACCATGTCGATCCTGGACCACCTTTTAAATCTATTGTGGTGTTCCAGCCTAGTCAGCCCAGTGGTCAGAGTCAGGCACCGGAGGTCCCAGCTGATCAGGGTCAGCTTGGAGATGATGACTGGCCAGATGGGTATGGGTCTCCAAACGACAGTTTGCAATGGGATGATGAATGGCTAGAGGGATATAGGACTGCAGGTGAGGATTCCATGGAAGCTGATTCTGAATCAGACTATGAGAGGCCCGGTGACCTTGGTTCCCAAGAGAGAGTTTCTACTCCCTTTCCAGATGAGCATTCCGGAGAAAGGGAGTTTCCTGCTTCTCACTCTGATAGTAATGCACCTGGGTCTGCTAATGAGATGGAATTTGACCGAAGAGCTAGTATCAGGGATTCTAGGAAAACATGGAGCTTGAGGAAGGGGATGCGATGGGCACATTGAAACTAGTCCTCCTTATTAGCTTCTGCCCAGGGGATTCTAGTCAGACCTGAAGCTACGTTCAGCTTGATCAAGTCTCACGTTCAAGTCTCCAAGCTCAAGCCGGCCGCCGGAGCGGTACGGACTCAAGTTCATGTTGACCGCCATTGTGGTTTGCCTCAAGTACCACATTTGACCGCCGGAGCGGTTTGCCTTGTTTTGGAACTTTCCTTTCGTTGGGATTTAAGCCGCTTGGGCTTGCAGCTACATAACTTTATTGGACTATTTTTGATTGCTTTATTCTTACTTCCTTGGACTATTCTTTATCCTTTATTCTGAATAAAAGTACATTTATTGCATCCGCCTGTGTGTGTGTGATCTAGGGGGGCTGTCCACGTTCTGAGGTGCAACATCTATCTGAATAAAAAGTATAGTCGAGTTCCCCTGGGTGATGTATTCTCCATTAATCTAGAAGTTGGTATTCTTCTTGTAATTTAAGAAAGTTTAATGGGAATTTCCCTGTGGGTTTTCCTTTGGTTTTTCTGATTGGATTTGATTTATCCTTATCTGTGCTCATTACCCCATTAAAATCTCCCATTATCATCAAGTGATCAAATCTTTGTTCAGCAATTGTCTCTCTTAATTTTTTCACAAAAAAATTCTTAGGTCCATTTGGGGCATAGATGTTGCATATTAAAATTGTCTGGCTTTCTATCTCCATTAGAATTCCCACCATCCTGCCTTCCTGGTCCTTAAATGCTAAATTTGCCTTGAATTTTTCTTTGACATAAATTACCACCCCTCATTTTTTTTCTGGAGCTGCTGAATAGAATTCTTTCTCCAAGGTATTCTGAATTAGATAAGTGAAATACTTTTGGGATATATGAGTTTCTTGCAGCACAATTAAGTCATAATTTCATTTATTAATTTGTTTGAAGATTTTATGTCTTTTATTTGGGGAATTTAAACCATTTACATTGTTCATATAACATTTAACAGTCATCCTCATTGTTCAACTCCTCTGCCTCCTCCTCCTCCTCTTCTTCTACCGCCCCCAGGTTTGAAATTGCGCCGTTACTCTGTGGGTCTGTTTTTTCTGGGGAGTCAATTCTCGGTGTTTTTCTGGGCTCTTCTTTACCCCCTCTCTTGTCTTTCTCCAGATCCTTTTTAAATGCTTATAGAAATATCGGGCCTTGTCTTCGGATGTCAACCAGTAACGTTCATCTTTATAGGTGACCATTATCTCCTCTGATCATTCCCTTCTAAATCTAATTTGGTGTTTCTTTAATTCTTCAGTTAGGAATAGAGATTTTCTTCTCTTCGTGATCATTGAGGTCGGAAATCCTTTCAGAACCGCTACATTTTTTGTCCTTAAAATAAATTGGTTTTGGTTTCTTATTATTGAGTCTTATATACTATGTCAATATTTTGGTCCATCGATTCTTCTGAACAATCCATCATCTTTGTATTTAGCTGGACAATTATCTTTCTTATATCCTCCTTGGGTTCTTCTGTTATATTTCTCCATCTTAATTGGAATTCCAGTTCCTGTTGTTCCATCCTTTTCTGTTTGAGTTCAATTTTGGTGCTGATAGTTTCCAGTTTTTCTATTTTAATTTTGTGTTTGTCCTGTGCAATTTTGAAAGCAAATTTTCCTGCTTCATTTCTTTTACCTCTAGTGAAGGATAATCAGCAATTTTCTCATTTGACCCGGGGCCATCTTCTTCTCATCTCTGATGTCCTTGCCTCCTTTCATCTTTTGGAATGACATGATGATGATTGTTGTCTTGTTTAAATCCCAGAAAAAGTTGTTCGTTGTCTTTATTGCTTTTATTTTGATTGTGGTACTCTTCTCTGGTTGGTAGATTGATTATTAGTTCCAGTCTGTTTAAATTTTTTTAATGTTTTCAAAAAAGTTGATACAATACAATCATAGAGGGAGAACAATATAAGATTATAGGAAAGTGGGGAAATATAAAGAAAGCAAAGATAAGGAGGTTGTAGACCTACAGAAAAATCCATAAATGACTTAAATTCTTTTTCCAATCTTTTCTTAAATTCTTCATTTCCGCTAAAATAAGCAATCTTTTATAGCATTTTAAGTCATAAAATTGTTTGATCTTTTTGTATTTTGTCCATTTTCCCTCCGTTTTGTCTGACCATTGTCCATTTCTAATTTTGTTTTAAAAAAGAAAGAAAAGAGAAATACGGAAGTTTTAAAGTTCTTTTTCCACGTATTCCTCTAATACTTTCCAGTTTGTTCTATTCATTCCTTTTCCATTATTCTGTTTGAGCCAGAATGTCAGTTCATCCATATCCTTAATACACATTATTTTCTGCAGCCACTGTATTCTTGAAGGGATATTGTCCTCTTTTCATCGCATTGCGAAAATAAATCTTGCTGCCAAAGTAAAAAAATATAGTTTTTCTATATCATGGTCCTTAAAATTTTCTTCATCCAACATGCCTAATAAATAAAATTCTGGTTTCAGTCTCTTAAGTCTCTCAAGTTCATCAATCTGACTCCTTATTGGATAATCAAATTAATGAAGTTCTTATAAATTGATATCTCCCTTGCTGTCGCCCCCTAGGGCCCCTGGCCACTTGACCTCCCTGAAGACCACACCAGAGCATGGGTACAACCGGGTTTTATTGATAATATCAAGGCAAAGGGAAAAGGGTTCAAAGGCAGTCTTTATAGGGCCTTTGGATAGCAGCTTTAACAGGGATCAGCAAGGAGTAAATAGTCCCGTAGCAAACAGGAACAGCAAGGTTGCAGCGACTCGTTGCAATAGAGCCGCTGACAGGAATCAAGCCGGATGCCAAAGGGAAAATTCAGGGAAGTGTTCAGCCAATGCAAAGGCCGGGTTCAGATAGATGATCTCTGTGGGGCCCAGCCGGTGAAAGAAGGCTGAGCTCCGGTCAAAGAGTGCTAGGAAGTTCAGCAGGTAATTACTGGGATTAGCAAGGCTTGGAGATCCACAGCAACAGGATCTCAAGCGGAGGAAAGTCAGGAACAAATGCGGGATGCGATGGATAGTCTCTGAACCTCCCAACCGGCGCAAGAAGGTTGGGCGGCTTAAGGTACTGCAGGCAAGTTCAATGCGGAAATAATACCGCTCCTTCACAGATGGATTCCCATGCGAATGAAATCTTGAAACTCAAACTGGGTGTAAAGAAGGTCTCTAAAAGTCCTGTTAAGTTACTGTGGCTGAGATGAAGTGTCTAGCAATTCACTGTAGTCTTTTGTTGCAACAAAAGCAGGATTACAGATGCAAGGCCTTGATTGCCCGAAGGCAGTGAGGCTAATAGCTTTAGTCTTTTAACTGACAATGCCCAGCCAGTAGCAAGGTGATTCCACAGCAACACTTAACAAGCTCAAAAGGCTTACCACTGATGACTTGACTCGACTTGACACAGGGTCCCTTTTAAGACTTGGCTTTAGCGGCAAGCAGCTAGCTTGCAGTGGAGAACATCCAGGCAGGCGTTGTATAGCGAGCCAATAAGTAGCTAGGCCATCTTCCTTGGATTCCTGGCCGCACACAGAAAGGCCAGGAAGGCTTTCTTGAACACAGGGCAGAGCAACAGCTTTCGAAGATCCCTCCGGTTTCAGTGTTAGCTGGGAAGGTCTTTCAGGCTTTTCTCTCTGGTTCCAATGGCGACCTGGCGTGAAGACTAGGCACAGCTCCATCGAGGATGAAGCAGGGTCCCGGCAAGGTGAAGCAGGGACGAACCAACTTAGATCTGACTGGCTGGCATCCCCGGGGAGGGAAAGGCCCCCTGGCCGTTCCCTCAGCACATCTTGAATGCGAAGTTGGAAAGAGACAGGGACTGAAGGGTGCCCTGAACTCTTATAGTATTCTGAGAGTGCGTCGAACATCAAGTTGGATGATGGATGAGCCCTGGGTTGTTTTGAGAACCTCATTCTTGAAGAATGCAGCACCTCGTTAGCGCGGACCATCTGGGCTGGGGAGTAGCGCTTGGCGCTTCGAGCGTCCGCCTCTGCTATCAGTCTGGAGGGCCCAGTTTGGCCTTGACATACCTTTTCCATAGCATCTTTCATGGGAGGCACAATGGAGCAGTAAAGAGGCCCAGTGCAAGGTTTAGGAAATGAACAAGCTGGCTTGCAAAACATCTCTTGGTTCTCTGGGCTGGAATGGTGTTTCAGCAAAAGTAATGCAAGAAGCCTTTGGCTAGAACTGTGTCCAAGCAAATGTGATGCCTGAAGCGATGCCTGAAGGTGCTGGGGTGTAACACTTGCCTTGCCTTGGCTTGATGTAATTTATTTTTTTCTGTAGATTGTTCAAATTTAATGTCTTTGATTTGCATTTATTTTTCTACAGATTAATTAATAATTTGGGGGGGGGGGAAATTATATAATATATAAAATCAAGAGATCAAGAGATTAATTAACTTTTGAACCATTTATGAAGTGCTTAAAGCAATCCAGAAGTAAATTAAATTTGGTAAATTACCAAATTCGAAGCCACCTCCGCAATTTTTAGAAGGGAAGTTGCCATTTTCGGAAAGGGTTTTCCCTTCCCTGGCCTTCCCTTCCGTTCAGAAGCCTATGCCTTCCCCCCGGATCTGAATGGCACTTTTCAGATCTTCAGATCAGGAGGAAAGATGCCTTTCAGATTGGGGAGAAGACATGGGCTTCCGAGCCCATACCTTTCCCCCGGATATGAATGGTGCCTTAGGTCCAATACGGAGGAAAGCCAATGTTTTAACCCACTTTGGAGTGGATTGGCTTCTCCCGTGTTACGTCCAATGCTGAGGGAAGCCAATCAGCTCCAAACTGGGTCAGAACACCCACTTTGGAGAGGATTGGCTTCCCCTGCATTAAGTCCAAAGTGAGTGTTTTGACCCACTTTGAAGCGGTTTGGCTTCCCTCACTATTGGACCTAACGCAGGGGAAGCCAATCTGCTCCAAAGTGGGTTAAAACAACCACTTTGGAGCAGATTGGCTTCTCTCAGCGTTGGATCTAACGCGGGGGAAGCCAATCTGCTCAAAAGTAGGTGTTTTGACCCAGTTTGGAGTGGATTGGCTTCCCCTGCATTAGGTCTAGTGGAGAGAAGCCAATCCGCTCCAAAGTGGGTTAAAACGCCCAGTTTGGAGCGGATTGGCTTCCTTTGCATTAAGTCTAGTGGAGAGAAGCCATTCTGCTCCAAAGTGGGTCAAAACACCCATTTTGGAGCAGATTGGCTTCCCCTGCATTAGGTCCAACGCTGAGGGAAACCAATCCGCTCCAAAGTGGGTTAAATGCGTGTCAGCCATTAATGAAGCCATTACAAAGTTTGTAAGTACATCTGAATCAATTTTTTAAAAAAATGCTGAAAACTTCGGAAGTCTATCAGATACAAAGCGCCAGCACCCCCTACATCCGAAGCGAGTTTTGAACAATTTTTCCCCTGATCAACCAGCCCTAGTGAACAATATTGCAAGATGCACTCTATTAATATGTAGAAAATCTCAACTAATTCAATAATTTCTTTGGCTACTATAATGTTATGCAAATCATCTATGGCTTCCTGAATTTTTTCAGTAGTTGTTCTTAATACTTGACATTTTCTGCTAGTAGTGTGGTGTTCTCTGTATATCTCATATTGCTGATGTTCTTTTTCTAATTTTAATACAATCTTCATGTTATTATCCTCAACAAAGCCTCTCAAATAATACCCAAAACTTTGTCACTGTATTCATGGTCAGACATGCAAGATCGGGTCTACATGTCTCTTTCTGCAAAGATTAGAGAACTGTTTCCAGAACTGTGATAAGTGTGTGGTAAACTTCCAGTTTAGTTTGTTAACATACTGATTCAGTCATGATTTCATATAAGAGAAAATGCATTTCAATAGCTTATGACTCATATGTTCAATTTTTCCAATATCTAGGGAGAAAATCAGGCATATAGTTTCAGATTTGAGTTAGATTCCTTGCTGCATTTTCTTTTGGAAAATTGTCTCTTTCTGCAAAATGGGTGAAATGGAATTAATTAATTCGCTAGACAGCCTTCTTACAATGTCGACAAGAAACTACAACACTGATGAAACTGGAAAAGTGCAAAGATCTAAAGAACAGTTCTGGCATTGCAACAAAGTACAACTCATATGGCAGGAGCTTTTGCTTGACATCATAAATATAAGGCCACTTGGCTTTTCTTTCTCCCACTCCTACTCCCATTCCCATGTTTTGGGTAACACTACGGAAAAGGTACTGCACTCAAGTGCAGGTAATGGTAAATTTCACTATACTGGAATTGTGCATTAGTTTTTCACTCTAAAGAGCAACATATTGCTATTATTATTATATCCTGTTTTATCTTTCTCAAATGAGACTCATAAAAGCATTAGCATACAATTTAAAATATACAAATATGCAAACATTAAGACAGAATTAAATATAAACAGTATTTTAAAAATTCAGAGTTAAAATCCATTAAGACATATTCAAAGTTTAAAAGCCACAGCACACTTCCTAGGCATAGGCCTTCTTGACCTAAGGCATGGTGTTTTCTGGGGAAAACATACTTATATTCTGGTACTAAGCAAAGACCAATCTCAGTCGGATAGAGAATCATACAAGATTCTGATCTTAAAATTATAACTCAATGCCTAATGGTGTTAACTGAGTTTTAAAGATGAACCCAACGGATTTCACACATAAGTCTGCCATCTTACTCTCCTCCCACCATAGTCCATAGTGTGACATTCTGGGAATGCACCAAAATGCTGGCCACAGTCAGGTGCTGCTCATGGTCAGTAAACATACCACCCACAGTGTCAAGTAAAACGCCTCACTTCTGTTGCTTACGTCAAACTGAGCCCATCTTTCTCCACAATGCCCCCTTTGCTTTACTGATCCCACCCAACTCTTTTTTTAATAGGGGTTAATAAATTTACCAGCCAAGACACATTGCCCTGCTATTAGAGGCAGTCTTGACATAGAGGCTTCTAATGAGGGCTCAGGTCTATAGGGAATTGGGTTTTCTTCTCCCTTGCTCCTTTCGTCTCTCTGCTGAATGTGTGGGTTGGGGAAGGCAGTTAACTGTGGTTTCCTCAGCTGAGCCAATACAAGCAAATGGATTGCCACATGGATTGCGGGAAGGGCCCGTGGGTCATTTCAAGGAGTGCTATGAATCAGAGGAATCACCAGAAGACCGATGCATGGCACAGACATGTCAAAAATAGCATTTCAAGCATATTTCTCTAAAAATTCAAAAGTATGTACAGTTGAAAACGTATGTCTTATTATAACATTGAATGTCTAAGGGAAATAATTATGACAAATGTCTACATAACTCATTCAGATGTTAAGCACAGTGGAGTATTCATTTATAAAAGCCTACAATACAAAGCAGTTTTCCAAAACAAACAGACAAAAATGAAATTCTTCAATAAAGTTTGTTTTGATAATTATCATGATTGCAGAAAAAAGAGATATATTAGTAATGTGGGATTTCAACAACTTTGATATTTGTTGGAAAAGAAACTTTGCCAAGAGCTCAAAGTCCAGCAAATTCCTCACTTGCCTTGCAAACAATTCTATTGTCCAGAAGGTAGAAGAGGCAACAAGAGGATCAACTATTCTGGATCTGATCCTAACCAACACTGAGGACCTGGCCAATGGATTGAAAATGGTGGAATCCTTAGGTGGGAGTGACCATGTGTTCCTGGAGTTTGGACCCAAAAAAGATTGAAACTGAGACAAGTCAAACATGCATTCCAGACTTTAGGAGAGCTGACTTCAGGAAATTTAAGAAAATACTGAGCATGATTCCATTGATAGGAATACCAGAAGAGAAGGGAGTTAAGGATGGATGGGAGTTACTGAAGTGAGATAGTGAAGGCACAATTGCAAACAGTTCCAGCAAGAAGAAGAAAAAACAGGAGAAGTGTAAAACACCCTGAATGGATGTCCAAAGAACTTTTAACTGAGCTAAGATTTAAAAGAGACACAAGAAATGGAAAAAGGGGGAAATCACCAAAGAAGAATTTTTAAAAAATAACCAACCTGTGTAAGGAAAATGTTCATAAGGCTTAGGCACAATATGAGCACAGGCTTTCCAGAGAGATTAAAAACAACTAAAATGAGTTATTTGGTTATGTCAGTAGAAAAAGGAAAAAAACCAAAATGGGTTGCATGGTCAAAGTGGTGAAATGCTAATAGTGGTAGAGAAAAGACAGAGCTACTCAGCACCTTCTTTATCTCAGACTTCTCCCAAAAAGATATTGGTGTTCAGCCTGAACAATATGGAGTGGACAAGCTAATAGGAAAAATGCAACCCAAAATAGGTAAAGAAGTAGTCCAGGAGTACCTGGCAACTTTGAACAAGTTCACATTTCCAGAGCCAGATGAACTATATCCAAGAGTATTGAAGGAACTAACACTGGCAATAATCTTTGAGAATATTTGAAGAACATGAGAAGTCTCAGCAGACTGGAGGACAAAAGTTGTCCCTATCTTACGAAGGGAAAAAGTTTGCAGATGACATCAAATTAGGTGTAAAAGCTCCAAATAATAGGATCAGAATTCAAAATAAGCTTAACAGATTACTGAGTAACCCTATAGTTTCAGGGTAGTTTGGACAATAAGATCAGATCATATATACTAGCCTTCTATCCACATGGAACAACACAACAATCCCCCTTTCCCTACTTTCATCAGAGGATGGATTGTGCCCATATTAGCTCCCTCCTTCTTCCTGCTCATGAGGGAATGTCAGCAGAAGGTGCCTATGACAGCCAGGATCTGGCATGGAGCTGTGAGGCTACCCGGAAGCAGGAACAGTGATGTTGATAGTGAGGTGACAGTACAGTTAGGCCAATGTAGTCTCAGCCTGGCTAGACCAATTAGATTCCAACCCTGCACTGTTTACAGAATCCTTTTGTAATCAATAGCCAAGGTAACTGCAAATATGTTTTTTGAAAATGTTGTTAGACATTTTGCAGAGTGTAATATTTCTGCCCATTTTATAACAAATGTATTACATTAATAAAAACATTTATTTATAGTGTCTGTTCTCCAGCCATCTTGTGAAAATACAAAAGAATTCTAGCCTGATAATTTATTTTAATTATTTTTATTTTAGTACTTGCCTTCTACTTGCATTTCTACAAAGTATTCAGTATTCATTACTTCTGCATTTTTAACTAGATATGGTCAACAATATTTGGTCATGTCTCTCAAGATAGAGAGACAGAGGAACTGATAAAGTCGTATGAACCCCTTTGGCAACTGAATGATGGACAGAAATACAATTGGAGAGCCTGTTTCCTTTTTGGCACAGAACTGGCTGAGTAGCATGAAAATGAATACGTGGCTTGCAGCTTTCATTGGAGGCCCCCAACTGTGGGCTGCCGGTGGCAACCTCAGGTTTAGTGTGAAAAATGGAACAGGAAATAGCCTTGTTTTACTAACATTCAACACCACCTACTGATGACCCTATTCAGTTAAGACTAACCTCTACCCTGTACTAAATTATAATAATAATTATTATTTACAGTTTCAAGTTTGAGGTCTGCCAACTTCCACATATGCTAGACATTTGTCTTAACAGGGGGCTAACAAAATATCACACAGCTATTATTGCTGTTAGCTCAGCTACAGTGATGGTCAAGGCAACAGTAACGTCTTGCAAAAGTCAGTGGAGTAGAATGGAAGCAAGTGAATACATTATGTCGTTGACATAAATTAAACAGCATAACAAAGAAGTGATATTCGATTTCTCCTAAGAGAACAAAAAGAATGCATGTTATTTGTATAGTGATTCAGATCTAATAGTGCCTCAAGTTGCTAAAGAAAGGATATTTCAATACAAAACAGAAGTCATTCTCTCGGTCATATTTTAATCATATTAAAGAATATAAAAAATTTCACTGTTTTTGGACATCACAGTTGCCATATACACTGATGTATATGGTGCTGAATCCAAATATTTTGAAGAAACGGCAAATCCTTAATCATAAAGCAACTGGACTCCCTGAGAACTACTTTCGGGGATTCCTCTTGCAATCTCATGTGGGGCAGGTAATATCTATAGACCTGGCCATGGCCTTGATGTCAAGTTCCTGGCTTGTGTCCCATGCAAATTTTTCCACCAGAGGAAGGGGAAGAGTGAGTGATGTAAGGGTACATACACACACATAGGTGAGAAGAGGCTCTTCTGAAATGTTATTGGTGTTGATGTTTTATATGTGTATGTGTTTTACTTATTGTATGTTGTACTGTGTTTATTTTATGTTTAGTTTTTAGGCACCTTGTGCCATGTGTAAGCTGCCCAGAGTCCCTTCGAGGAGATGGTAGTGGGATACAAGAATAAAGTTATTATTAGTAAATGGATCAGTAGTGGAAAGTGGATCCTACGTCACTGGGACAATGAATCTGTTCTGGCTTTTAGATGAAATTTGCAAGGACCATTTTTCAGGGGGTGGGGACAGCACCATGGACAGCTCTTCTAAAATTAGAATGAAACCTACAGCAAATTTTCTGTCCCAATGATATAGAAGTCAAAATACATCTCTTTAAAATAAATACAAGCCATTCAAAAACTATTTATAAGAGGTTATAACATGCTAAAAATATAGCAGTGCCTCCACATTACCTGGTGTTGGAGCAGGATCCATCAAAAAGTGGGAAAACAGTGAATATAATTTTTTTTACTAGAAAGAACTCTAGGCATTTCTAGGTCTTCTGGCACAATTATATAATCAAATCAAATCAAATTATTTATTGGTACGCTTAGTACATTTAAAATGTAAATATAAATATTGAAGCACAATAGAGGTGAGGAAGCAGAAGAGGAAATAGGGTAAAAACATACAATGCACACATCTATCCACAAATTATAGAATCAAGGAAAATGATTACTGGATACTAGGCATGAGAAAAAAGTTATGAAAATTAAATGATTTGGAAGAAATTCGTAAGAAATGCTACTTTTGAGTATTTCCGCATCTGGAACGCCAACCAGGAAGTGGACTTTCTTTATAGAACTTCGGGGCCAGGATTTTCTTAAGTATCGTTATTAGGTATAAGGGGGCACCCTCCTTCTCTCTCACCACCCTCCCGCCTCCCTTGCAAATAAGTATTATGGCAAGGCAAGCCCTAAACTCGCTCCTTCTTTCGGCTGGAAGCCTGGAAAAATGTAAACAGAGAGGTTTACTCAGAAGTAAATCTGCAAAGGAAGTAAACAGAGAGGTTTACTCTTGAGTAAATCCGCAAGGAGGGCATTTTGGATGAAGTGCCCTCTTTTGTGGATTTACTTCTGAGTAAACCTCTCTGTTTACATTTTTCCAGGCTTACCTGCCCCTCCTGCCTGCCAGGATCTAAAGCATCAAAGAGTATTGGGGTAGTTGCACACAACATGTATAAGTAATCCAACTGGTCATATACCTACATTCCATGCACATGCAATAATACAGCAGTAATAACAATGGGTATAAGAAGAGGTAAAATTCAAATCGAAGTATTCTGACTGTGGTCCCTCCTCAAGCGGTGCAAACTGCAAACGGCTCTTCTCTATGAGCCTGGGAGGCAGCCTCTCCCGGGAAAAGCCAAAAGCCCGGGCACAGCGTTTGCTTGCTGCAGAATCCCGGGCTCATAGAGAAGAGCCCGTTTGTACCGCTGAGGAGGGACCAGTCAGAATACTTCGGTTTGAATTTTACCTCTTCTTATACCCATTGTTATTACTGCTGTATTATTGCATGTGCATGGAATGTAGGTATATGACCAGTTGATTACTTATAATATTTAGGCACTTACTCTATAAGTTAGCATTCATTCTATTATGCATTAGGTTGGTTTCTCACAGGATCTAAAGCGTGCCAAGCCTTGATGCGCTTTAGATCCTGGCAGGAGGAGGAGTGGACGGGCCCTCCCTGCCCCTTCTGCCTGCCAGGATCTAAAGCCTTGAAGAGGCTTCATGACGGGCCAACTTCAGCCCTCCAGGTGTTCTGGACTTCAACTCCCACCATTCCTCACAGCCTCAGGCCTCTTCCTTTTCCTCTCAGCCTGGGCAAACTTGGGCCCGCGCTCCCTCAGGATCGGGGTGAGAGAGAGGCAGCGAGGAGCGAGGGGGGGGGCTCCTTTTTTTTGCTGCTTCCAAGAATAGAATACCCCCTCCCTCCCTCCTTCCCTCCCTCCTTCCTATTTGGAGAGTCCCATCTAGAATTCAGTGTGATTTATTCAAGTTTTGGCCTACAACTCCCAGAAATCCCAGCCAATTTACCAGCTGTTAGGATTTCTGGGAGTTGTAGGCCAAAACCATCTGGAATGCGCATGCGCTGGCATACGAACTACTAACGAATTTCCTTAGTAATTATGTTACATTTTAGAAATTTTTGGAAAATTTTTGTAAGTCTTTCTATTACTGGCCATGGCTGGAGTGAGGGGGACAGCCCTTAAATGGCTGACCTCCTTCCTCCACCAGCGGTCTCAGCGTGTGAGGAGGGGAGGGGTGGTCTCTGAGGGTTCCCCACTGATTTGTGGGGTTCCCCAGGGGCCATCCTTTCCCTCTATTATTTAACATCTACATGCAGCCGCTTGCACAGCTGGTGCGGAGTTATGGGCTGACCTGTCATCAATATGCTGATGACACCCAGCTCATTCTGAGGATGGGGGCAGGCCGGAGTCCGTCCCCGATAATTTCCAACATTGCCTCGAAGCCGTTACTGGATGGCTGCGAGCCAGTAGGTTGAGGTGAATCCGGCGAAGACGGAGATCTTGTGGCTGGGCCGCCCGAGCGGAGTGGGTACCCGGCTTCCGACCCTGGACGGTGGCGCTGCACCCAGCGCCGTCAGTGAAAAGCCTAGGCGTCCACCTGGACTCCCAGCTGACCATGGAGGCCCAGGTCTCCATGGTCAGCAAGGCGGCGTTTTCCATCTCCGCCAGGCGAGGAGGCTGGCTCCTATCTGTCCCGGAACGACCTGGCCACGGTGATCCAAGCCACGGTCATCTCGAGGCTAGACTACTGCAACGCGCTCTACGTTGGCCTGCCTATGTCGTCGATCCGGAAGCTCAAGCTGGTGCAGAACACCGCCGCCCGGCTCCTGTCTGGGGCTCCAGCAGGATGCCGAATAACACCAGTCTTGCGGGATCTGCACTGGCTGCCTATTGAGCACCGGGTCGCCTTCAAAGTGTTGGTTCTTACCTTTAAGGCCATCCACGGCCTGGGGCCAGCGTATCTGAGGGACCGTCTCGCCTTATACTGCCCATCGAGATCACTCCGGTCTGAAGAGGCCAATTTACTGGTTGTACCATCTGCCAAGCTGGCCCGTTTAACATCTACCCGCCGGAGGGCGTCTCTGTGATAGCCCCTACGCTATGGAACGCCCTCCCGGTCGAGGCCAGAGCCTTGAGGACCTACTCCCCTTTAGGCGGGCCTGCAAAACTTATTTGTTTAGGCAGGCCTTTGGGGAGTAGGCCCTTGCATCCATATTAGACCGCTCTTCGGCCACCGTTCATTGTACTGTTTTAATATTACTGTTTTAACTTTTTTTTTTATTGTATCGCATGTTTTAAGCAATGTATATTTTCTGTGTTTTTATGCTAACCTCTGGCACTACGCCATTGGCCTGTAAGCCGCCGAGCCCCGGAGTCGGTGCAAAAATCAAATAAATAAATAAATAAATAATAACCCCCTTAGATTTTCGATTCCCTATTTTTGGGTTCTAAACCATGCCTACTGGGTACACAGTTAACTTTTGGGACCAGTCATCCCTTGGCAGATTTTGTATGCTGCTGCACAAAGCTTTGCGACATTGTAGGTTGTAGCTGAATCAATATCTACAAATAGCAGGGAGGTATAAAATTGTCCTGAACAGCCTGGGTGCTTGTATATCAGAGGTAAGATAAGCCTGGCATGGATATCCCTGTACAATGGGCACTGGAGGAGCACATGTTCTATTGTTTCAATATGACCTGAGTCACAGGGGAAGAGTCTCTCTGAGAAAGGGATCTTCCGGTAGTGGCCCTCAAGTACAGCTGATGGGAGAGCATGGCATCTAGCCAGGGTGAAAGCCCTTCAATGAATTTGTGAAATATGCCATAAGGGTATCTGCTGTCTTCATTGATAAGGAAGGTTGGAACAGAGGCCAGATCTAGTTGGTGCTCTGTGTCTCTGATACATGTTTTAATAAGTGTTTTAGCTTGATTGTAATCCATAGTGAGTAGTAGACCAGGAGAAAATCCCAATGAGGAGACTTTGGATGCTACTGCCTGCTTCCATGTAGATTGGAAGTCATCCTCCATGGTTAGTGGTGCAAGACCAAGGGGTGCACGGGATATTCTGAGCCAGAGGTTGATTATGGCTACCCACACCCTGGCCTCCACCCTCATAAAGCCCATCTCCAGTCGCAAGGTGGCAATAGAGATGCATTTAGGTACCTGCAAGGCCGATCTCAGAAACTTTGACCGAGCCAGCTCTAATGGGGCAAAACTGGGGAAGGGGGCCAGCTGAGCCTCATACAAGAGTTGTGTCTCACAGCATTTGATCTTGACAATTATTCAGTTTTAGCACATCTGAAACCAGCTATCATGTTGTATACTAGTTTAACGAATGACATGAAGCTCACTTCCAGCTCAGGGATCTTTCCGGTTTGTTCTGTAGTGGATTTCGCTAAAAACAAAAACAAAAACAAAATCTTTTTAAAAGCCCTCCAGCCACTTCCTTAGCTTCCCGGGAGAATTCTAAATTGGATTAAAATGCTCTTATCTGATCTCCAAACATTTTCCGTCTTGGTAATGGAGCCTGCAGGGAGGTTCTGCTAGCTGCAGAGCTGCCAATCTTTTCATTTGTAGAAATAGTTTTACTATTTTGTTACTTTCTAACACAGGTTAAATTAGATTAATGAAAATTAGCACTTCTCAGTTAAAACTCTGATTCTGCCAGGGCAATTGTTCTTGCTCTTTCGGAAATAATTCCTCTCCAAGATCAAGGGATATATAATACCACCATGGAAGTGATGGATTAAAGTGTTGAAAGAATCAATTTCTGCTTTCTCCCTCCTTAGGAATCTCCTCTCCTCTCTCATGGCCTATTGTGCTGTAACTAAATATGCCCCCATTCAGTAAACATATATGAATGTCTTTCAGTTTATAGACATGAGTGGGTCTGCCAAAATCTATCAGAATAGAGCAATGGGGTGGTTATCCCTTGAATTTAGATAAATCATATATTAAGATTTAGGTAGATTAAATGTTCAGCCACCAAATGCAGGGAGAAAAGTATTCTCTGGTTACATAAGATCTCCATTTCCTATGGACCATCAGTTAAAAATAAATAACCAAACTAACAATCAATTTAATTTTTGGCAATAGAGTTCTTGATGAAATCCAACCTTACACCTATTAAAGGGGATCAGTATCTGAAATATGAATACAATTTTATATTATTAAACAATGCCTTGGGAAATAGCTAAATCTTTGCAATATGAGTTTCCATGTTCACAAGGTGTTCCATAATTCAGTTTTTCTCAAGTGACATAACAAATGCTGATGCAGAAGAAGTTGTGATAACAGCCTAAATTCTATTGACTAAGTTCTACTAGTGTTGGTGCATTAAATTAATTGTTGTATTCACTCATCTTGCAAGCCAATACATAAGTAAATCCCATTAATTCAATGGGTCTACTCTTGTTGGGATTAACAATGGGATTCGGACTTCAGCAAAAGTATGATAGCTGGGACCCTACGCTGTTGCGTAATGCGGATCTGAATTAATAAGGGGAACATGTGGCTGAGACAGCACAATGAGTGAGAGTTGCAGGTGCGACACAGATAGTTCGCCAGAAAGGGAGATGGAACAGAAAAAAGCAAAGCATAGTGCTTAAAGCTATATCATATGCAAATGTTACATTACTTCACTCTTATCCTGTCCCACCTGGGTTAAATTATGCGTCTCTCACTCTCTTTGCTGTCTGCAGCACCTCTTCTCTTCCTTAATTCATAACCACGTTATGCAACTAGTGTAGCATTGGGTCCCATCTATCATACTTTTGCCCAGACTTCTATGGCCCTGTTTACACAACCATATAATAAAGTTTAATGCAGTTAATTTTTTTAATAATCATACAATGCAGTTTCAACCTGCATTGTATGGCAGTTTAGATAAGGGCCTATATTAGGGTTTTTTTTTCAGCTCTTGCCAATTCAGCACACATCTGGATTCTTCTCAAGAACAAAAATAGATTCTAAAATTTATTATTGGATCAATATACTGACAGTGTATATAAGAAATATATAGTCATCCCAACATAATAAATTATAACAGCACTATAACCTTCCATGCCTAACTAGGCAATCTGACTGCCACCTGCCGCACACAGCTGTCAGGATCCAGGGCTCTGCCAGTATGCAGCAGAGAATAACCAAGCAACACCAGGCTAGCGTCAAAGCTATTTTACTTGGGATATTAACTTAAACACTTTGGCCATTTCAAGGTCCCAGTTCAAAACATAAATATAGCTTTCTGCCAAAGAATATAAAGCAAAGACTTATAACAAAGATCCTAATACAAAGGCCGAGAGTTCAATGAGCAAGAGTCTAAAACATAGTTATCTGTCCGTGGGTCAAGGCACAGAAGCCAAACTTCAAGAGAAGTCTGATCACAGTAGTCAAGAATCAGTCCAGGGATTCCAAGTTCATCAAGGTCCACAGCAGGATACAAATGCAATGAGTTGAACCAATCTTCTTGGTTCAAAGTTCAATAAGGTACAAGGCTTGCAAGAGTTTGTGATACCAGTCTGGATACAATAATCCACCAACCCGGGGGAAACACCACCAGTATCCAAAGCCAAGTACAACAGATACTTTTTCTTCAGGCTAATTTTTTTAACAACACCCTTTATGACTCAACCTTCTTATCTCCCTCTTCTTTCTTCTCTCAAATTCATCTTTCCTTCTTCTTCTGTTCTAGTCATTATTGCTGTCATTGCCTCACTCCTCTTTTCTGCTTTCTAAATAAACCCCTGCTTTCCATATTCTAATCAGTATTTCTATTGACTTTGGTGCCTTCATTCTCTGATTACAGTTTATATATCTTTTTTTCTCACTGCCCCATTTCTCCTCCATAAATTTCCTTCCCCATATATGCTCTTGCTGGGTTATCAACAATCCTTCTTACCATTGTTTTCCACTCTTACTTTAGTCTTCTACAGTGACCTCTTTCACATCTGCTTCCTTGTACATCTTACTAGATTTTAAGACTAGGTGGAGAGGAGCTATTCCAACACATTTTGAGATAAGGAGAGTGGCTTTTCAGTTGACAACAATAGTAGAGTATTCTATGCTCTTAAGAGAGGGGGAATGATAGATGTTGTTGCTATTATCTAACACAAACTGGACCTCTTTAAATATGTTACAAAATAACGTGAAAATACTACGAAGAAAGTTCTTCAAAGACTCACTTCAATGCAGCTCTGACACAGAAGTTAACTGAAAAGAAAGGCAAGCAAGTTTATTACAGCATGAAATAACACACATTTACGGAATGTCACCCAGAGATGTCAGCATAACCCCCAAAAACTCGAACCCATACAAAAATAAAGCAGAGAATTAAGGATAAAGGAGAAGCCTAACAATATTGCCTTTACTTATTCCTTATACATCCAGGAGTTAAAATGTTCAGATTCAAATCAAAGCATGTCCTATTTGAAAAGAAAAAAATGAGGAATGTTTGACTATATTAGGTATGTTAAGGAATACATGCACAATGATTTCTGTTTATTGATTATCAAGTGGCAAAATGATAATCAAACTATTCCATTTGGCCATTTGTTTCTTGGTTGTGAAAACATGAACATCTGTATCCACAACCATCACTGCGAAACTCTGTTGCCCTGCTGGCAGGAAGGAAGTGCTGGTATAGAATGGGAGTAACCTTCTTCTCTTGCCTGCCCTCAGAAAAACACACCAGCTTTTGTTGTTTCCACAAACCAAAGAGAACTGTGATTCCAAGACCACTCTAGACTCAGCATGAGTTGCCCTGGGTCAGCCCCAGCAATAACTTTTCCAAACAATAATCAGTTATTCTTGGCATTTTCTACCAATCAGTGTAAAAGAAAAAACAGCTAGCTAAAAATGAAGAGGTAACATGGCTAAAATACTCCTCCCAAACCCAAATCATCCAGAACATGGTTGCCAGGTCAGTTGTAGCCAATACCATGAATTTTGAAGGCTCATGTATGGCAAGTTGCAGCTCCGCTCCAGTCAGCTTGCCCCACACCAAATGCATTTGGTGCAGCCCAAGAAACTCCAGGCCACAGAGGCGAATCACTGTAAAGGAGGTCGAAGAGGAGGAGCATTGGGCAGCCACACGTGGAGCCTCCACCTCCAGCTGCAAAATGTCCCTACTTTTTGGCCTCCTGTACGGCGATTCGTGTGTGTGACCTGGAGACGTTTGTGCCACACCAAATGTGCATGCGTGGAATTTCCGCACATTCACATTTGGTGAGACGCAACTCCAGCCATAGACGCGAATCGCCGTACACGAGACCGAAAAGGAAGAGCGTTGGGCAGCTGAAGGCGGAGCTTCTGCCTGCGGTTGCAAAACGCTCCTCCTTTTCAGCCTCCTGTACAGCAATTCGTGTCTGCGGCCTAGAGTCACTCGCACCGCACCAAATGCACATGCGTGGAAGTTCCATGTATGCGCATTTGGTGCGGCGCGATTCCAGGCCGCAGACATGAATCGCCGTACACAAGGCCAAAAAGGAGGAGCGTTTCGCAGCCGGAGGCGGAGGCTCCACCTATGGCTGCCCAATGCTCCTCCTTTTCCGCCTCATGTATGGCAATTTGCCTCTGTGGCCTGGAGTCGCGCCACACCAAATGCACATGCGTGGAACCTGGCGGCCGGATGCGTCTCTGACCATGTGGCACCCTACGTGGCTGCGTAGTTTGCATACCGTTAAATCTGCCCCTGGTTATTTGTAGGGTTGATTCAGAAAATTGCATTGGATAAACTGCATCAGTTCTAGTTTCTTATGGTCATCATAATTTTCCTATGGATTTGCAGATGAAGACTGGTATATGGCATTTGTTCTGTGTCTCAAAGCCTGGAACTGATAGGGGAAAAAGTGATGCCATTTTTAGAATCAGCAAGTCAAATATATACAGACACAGTTCTAACATTTTAGGCACTGAAATGTGTGTTGGGCACTGTAATCTGTATAGTCCAGAACTACGAATTATTGGAATATAATTAGGAATTGATAGATCTATCTATCATCTATCTATCCCCTATCTAGCATCTATTTATCTATCATCTATCTATATGTCTGTCTGTCTGTCCCGTGCTGCATACAGGACTCACCTCACACAGAATACAAAATCTGAACAACATCAGTTCTCTTCACTTTTGCAAATAAAGAAATAATGTCACCTTTGCCAAGGAGTCACCCCCATGCAGCAGGAGGAGACTGCCCCACAAATAAATGTGCAAGACAGCTAGCATAACTGCTTGCCTCTCTGTTTGCCTGCCAATGGAGCTCCTAAACTATTTGAAATGATGCTTCTGGGCATGCTCAGAAATGTAATTTCCTGTAAGAACCAGACCTGCCAAGAGCAAATGACAAATCTATTGGTCCCAGCAGGAAATTAAAGTTCTAACCATAATCTGAAATGTTATTTCAACAAGTTCTGGAGTCAGCTGTGTGGCCAGCCAGCTGGCTAGTAGACCCACTTCCGTTTTATCAGCCATGCTGACTAAGGGATTCTGGGAGTTGCAGTCTACCAAA
Organism: Anolis apletophallus; assembly: GCA_030556195.1. Classification (NCBI taxonomy): domain Eukaryota; kingdom Metazoa; phylum Chordata; class Lepidosauria; order Squamata; family Anolidae; genus Anolis; species Anolis apletophallus. The sequence goes on along the minus strand of JARBWK010000001.1, from coordinate 128,686,874 downwards.
GTAACTTTCTCAAGCTGTAGCCTGGAATCAACTTAAAAACAGTGCAGAACTTTTCAAGCAGTGATGCTCCCTTGATCTTCCTGAATATCCCTACATATAATGAATATCCCTATATACAATAAACAAATACACAAGAACATGTATTTGTATGTATCTTCAAAACTGTTAAGAAAAGTTAAATAAAGAAACTTCATAGATTCAAATCTAGTGAGATATTTTTGAAGCTGGCATTGGAATAACCTTTCTCCTGCAATCTGCATTTTTCCACCTGAAAAATGAAACTAAGTTCCACCTTCACTATAGCCACACTGCAGAATTATAGCAGCTTGAAACCTCTTTAACTTCTATGGCTCCATGCTATAGAATTCTGGGGTGTTTAGTTTGTGTGATGCTAGAGTGTGCTAGATATCTACAAAACTACAAATCCCAGCATTCTATAGCATTGAGCCATGGCAAGTAAAATTATGTGAAGGTGTTATATTACTACAGTGTGGCTACATCTAGTTAACTGATGCCTTAATTTCCCTTGAGTCTAATGGACAGAGCACATTGCATATAAAAACAAATCAGTTGTTTGATTATTATTTTTTGCTCTTGGCTGAAATCTCTTCTCTCTCCCCTGCCCTCATCTTTCAGGTTTCCTCTTACATTTTTATAACCATAATACATTAACGGCAATAAAAGAAGTCCTACAGTCATTGGCAAAGTCTGATGTGGCTTCTGGAATCAGACTTGGCTTGCTTGAACATTGCACCCAGAAGACTTGATGTTTAGGACACCAATCCCAAAGAGGAAGACTGGAAATGATGTGTCTGGTTTTGGCGACGCCATTACTCACTCTACAACAGAGCTGTATCACTCTGTTAACAGCTTTCTCCAAGGCAGTATGTCTTCTTCACCACCACAGACCTTTGCTGAACATACATTTCAGCAGAACGCTTTCACGATGAATCACTACAGTGCGGGTTGGTGGACACGCCTGGTTGGCAGCCCATTATGATTTTTATTATGTCTTCTCTGAGATTTATGCAAGGTTTTTTCCCAACATACCTGACTCCTGCAGAAACATAAAATCTTTCAGCAGCAGTAGCTTGGTAGTTATGGGTATGTGTAGGTGTGCTCCCTCCCTCCCTCCCTCCCTCCCTCCCTCCTTCCTTAGTTCCTGCCTATACTATGTGGTAGAAAAGCCCATCACTTCCCTTTTCTTGTCTGTAATTGCTTACTTTTCTCTGATGGCACCCATCCTCAAATATTTATTTTAAGACCAACCTACCCTCCTACATAAAACAACACTTTGGTGTTAAAATGTGTCATGTCCATAAGAGGAAGACTGACAGAATCAGGCAATGAAGTGACTGCCTGGGAATAATACAAATGTTGTTTGCCATGAAATGCCACTTCTCTGTTAGACAGGGTGGATCTCTCTTCCCAATAGCCTTTCTATCTTTGGTATGCCAGGGATAAGGTCCTTCTCATACCTAAACTGAATAATGAGCTATCAGCATATACAAAAACTAGTCTCATCTTGTCCTGCAATTTCAGTATACCCTATATACTCGGGTATAAGCTGAGTTTCTCAGACTTTTTAAGGCTGAAAAAGCCCCCCTTGTCTTATACTTGAGTGAAAGTAATTTATTATTTTACTTTGTGAATAGTAATAATACATTTATTATATTCTTCTATTTATTATTGTTATTACCTCTCTATCGGTGCCCCCTTGTTGTGGGGGAGAGGCTTGCGTACCCTAATGAAGCTGTGAACTATGCTGGAAGTGGCATAATAGCCACTGGTAGGGCCTCCCATGCCAGACAGGTCACAACCGAAGAGTCTGACAAAGAGCGTCAAAGGGCAGGCTGGGTTCTCTAGCCTTTTGGCAACCATCCTAAGAGAAGGAAAACTCTGATTTCAAACCCGGGCAGATGGTGCTCATTTAACCCTGTAAGGTCAACCATCTAAGAAAAAGAAACACGAACCAAACCTACGATCTGAGGACCTCGCTGCCACCGTCTTAAGCTTGCTAAGCCCCGACAGACTAACCTTTGTGTTTAAAGGGTGAGGCCAGTTCTGTGCATGCTGCGCTCCACCAGAAAAATCCATTGCACAGTCTCGAAGGACACAGCCAACCTCCGAATCATCAACGCGCTTGTAGAGGGCATGGGATGAGTCCTTCCCGAATTTTCGTTTGCGAAGGAAAAGCAAAGAAAAAAGTGTTATTAGTCAGTCAGTCAGTAGCCTTTATTTCGGTCAACAAACCATCGGCTAAGTCAGGTGAAAGTAGAACAATAGAATACAACATTTAAGAAATTAATAACATCGCATTTGGGTTATGATTAATAAGAACAAGTGGTGTTATTATCACACTTATTATTTTACTCTACTTATTATTACATTTATTATTTTACTTTATTATTGGAAGGATACGTAAGCACATTTACTTTGAAGAAGATTAGAATAATGGTTTAATCAGAGTTGAACAGTCTTATCTTAAATTACAGTTTTATGTAAGTATTCAAAAACATTTAACCTACTGATGCCTCAATTAATGTAATTTTATTAGTATCTATTTTTATTTTGATATTTGCCAATAACTGCTGCATTTCCCACCCTCAGCTTATACTCAAGGAAATCTGTTTCCACAGTTTTTTGTGGTAAAATTAGGTGCCTCGGCTTATATTCGGATCAGCTTACACTCGAGTCTATACGGTAATATATTGTTCCTTGTTGTCTTCTGTTCTGTTATATTTTACATATCCTTCTTTTAGCATAAGACCCAAGGTGGTTTATAAAATAATAAAACAAGAAATGCTAAAACTGATAATTAAAAACTTAAAACACAATTATGCTGTCGTTTTAAAAATGTAGAGGTGCAAAATCATTTTTAAACTTCGCAATGTTGTTAAAATTGCAGTATATGCCATTTAAAAAGTCTCTCTGAAACCAATTAATCATTAAATATCTGTTTAAATAAACATAGGTATCTTTTGTCTAATGATGGATAGAGAGCAAAAGGGGGGTCAGCCCTGTCTTCCCTATGTGGGACTTCCATAAGGAGATTCTCTTCTGTGTCCTGACAGGTTTATGCTGGTGGTGAGAAGCAGAGAAAGCATTGAACTATCATGTCAATTATGTTTATGAATTATGAAAACGACACCAGCCTTGGTCCAACTGGACATATGCTACTCCTGTACATATTATTCGAAGCTGGTAGAGGTTTATGTCATCCAATGCAATGTAGTGATTGTGCATGAAAATATGAACATTTAAAAATATGTTTACGCATGAAAAATGTCCTGGATGACCTTGGGCAAATCACACACTCTCAGCCTTGGAAGTATATGATGGCCAACTTCATCTGAATAAATCTTTCCAAGAAAATAATTTGAGAAGTTTGCCATAATAATCTTCAAAAGTTTTATTTTTGATTTGCTACATATAAGTAATTATTTCTCCTTTATTCCTTATCTTTACTATCAGTTGTTTCTTCTTATGCTCTTTTAATTGTGATGCAAGATTTATAGTCTTTATACCTAAACAGGACAGAGATTTGAAACAAGTTACAAATTTTAGACCAATTTTGTGAGTGAATCGTGACTCTAAATTATTTGCAGAAAATCTAGCAAGTAGACTGAAAATAAATCTTAGTAAAAATATTACATGGAGATCAAGTAGGTTTCGTTACTGGCAGACAGTTAAGTCAAAATGTGAGAATGATGTTAAATATATTAGAGATTGATGAGAAAGATGTTGTCTTGCTATTTCTTGATGCAGAGATCAGCTTATTATGGGGCTGGTCAGCAATTTTAGAGGATTTCAGATGCTATTTACTCAAGACAAAGAGCTAAAATAAGGATAAATGTTCAATTGTCAAATTCTGTCTCTCTCTCTCTCTCTCTCTCTCTCTCTCTCTGACATTACTTCACGAATGAAGATTCTTAGGAAAGACTCATCCCATGCTTTCTACAAGCGTGCTGATGACTAAGGAATTTGGATGTGTCCTTCGAGCCTGTGCAATGGACCTTTCTGGTGGAGCGCAGCATGCACAGAACTGGCTTCACCCTTTAAAACCAAAGGTTCATCTGCTGGGGCCTAGCAATCTTAAGACGGTGGCAGCGAGGTCCTCAGGTCGTAGGTTTGATTTGAGTTTCCTTCTCTATATGGCTGACCTTACAGGGTTAGACGTGTACCATCTGCCCGGGTTTGAAATTAGTTTTCCTTCTCTTAGGATGGTTGCCAAAAGGCTAGAGAGCCCATCCTATCCATTGTCAAATTCTATAGTGATACAAAAAAAGACGAGACAAGGATGTCCTCTGTTGCCCATACTGTTTATATGGGTGCTAGAAATATTAAACATTAGAATTAGAGAGGATAGTTATACTAAAAGAATAAAAATAAAAGGGTATAAATTTAAAGTAAAGGCATATGCAGATGATATGGAGTAAGAAATACTCAAAATTTAATTGAGACTATTGGTAATATTTCAGGATTTAAAATTAATAAAAATAAATGTATGTTTCCAATTGAAATTTATCAACAAATAATATTGATAAACTGGAGAAAATATCAGCTTCTAAGGTAGTAACAAAAGTAAAATATTTAGGATTATGGTTTACCAACAAAAACAACAATTTATACCAAAGTGATTATGAAAAAGCCTGGAAGGTGAAAGAAGACTTGGTGAAAGAAGACTTGGAAAGATGGTAAGGAGTTCAATTAACTTCAATGGGGAGGATAGCTGTGATTAAAATGACGGTTTTCCCCAAAATGTTGTTTCTATTCCAAGATTTATCAATAATCAAGTGGTTTTTGGACAGTGACAGTGGAAAAAGGACTTGATTATATTTATGTGGACTGGTAAAATAACTAATTGCATGTATAAATTAATAGACACTAAAGATAGAGGGGGGCTAGCCCTCCATTTTAGATACTACTATGAAACAGCAAGCTCTAGCTGGCTAAAATATTGGCTTAGACTAGAGAATCATGTTTTACTTAATTTGGAGGGCTTTAACTTAAAATTTGAATGGTATGCATATTCAAGGTATGAAAAAATAAGGTAAGTAAAGACTTTAATAGACATACAATAAGAGTCAACCTCCTGGTGCTTTGGAAAAGATACAAGGAGGGGATGGAACCAAAAACCCCTCTATGGTTGCATCCAGTGGAAGCAGTACTAAGAACAACATTCAGTGTGGAAATAAAGAGTTGCTGAGAATACGTAATTAAAGAAAAAGATCAATGGAAATTATAACGGAGAGAAGAGATAGGGATAAATGACTAGTTTTGTTACAATCAATTGCACGACCAATTAATGAAAAATGCTAGTGTACGGTTCTCCTAAAGAAAATCAGTGTTGGAGAGCATCTTTGAGAGGGGGAAACAAGGGCTTAATTTCCAGAATATATAAATATATTTTAGAGTACAATTTAGAGTATAACCGAAACTATGATTTCATGAGCTAAAGATCTAGTGAAAAATATTGACTTGGAGAATTAGGAACATCTATGGAAAAGAGGATTTAAATTTTAAATAACTGGATCTATTAGAGAAAATATGTATAAAATGTTTTATAGAAGTTATATAACTCCAGAGATGATAGCTAAAATAGATAGATCTCACCAAGGAGAATGCTTGAGGTGCAAGACAAAGAAAGGCAACTTTTTTCCATGTTTGAGGGACTTGTAGGATGGTGCAAGATTTTTGGGGGAAATGTGATTAAAGAAACAAACAAAATAATTACTAAAAAGGTTAAGAAAAACCAAGTAAAGTGTCTTTTAGGATTATTTTGAGAGAAAATTAACAAAGACAATGAAGAAATACATATGTAAATATAGCTTTGTTGAACATGACACCTCTATTAAAGTAGTTACATTGGTTGTTAATACGTTTCCAATCCGGTGGAATGCGCTCCCTATTGAGGTACGGTCCACCTCATCCCTCCTGCCATTCAGGAAAAAGGTAAAATCCTGGCTTTGGGACCAGGCGTTTGCACACCAGCACTAGGCAGATGTTAGATGGGGAATTTATTGGAATGGATGAAGAGGGTCAATGTTTTTATGGATTGAATATTGTTTTAACTTGGAATGACTGTGTATGATGCTGTTGAAACTGTATTTTAATGTATCTTAATGTATTTTAATTGTTGTGGGGTTTTGGGGTTTTATGCTGTTGTGATGTGGGCATCGAATTGTGCCGTACTGTAAGCCGGTCTGAGTCCCCCCTCGGGGGTTGAGAAGAGCGGGGTAAAATCCTGAAATAAATATAAATAAATAAACTAGTGCAGGCTCTAAGATCTGCTGGGGAGGCCCTCCTCTAGATCCTACCACCGTCACAAGCATGATTGGTGGGATCAAGAAAGAAGGCCTTTTTGGTGATGGCCCCCTGGTTCTGGAACTCCCTCCGCAGGGAGATTAGGCAAGCCCCCGCACTGTCCTCTTTTCACAGGGATTTGAAAACCTGGATGTTTCAGCTAGCATTTGAGAACACCTAGTCCCTAGTTATAAATGTCCAGTCACTAGGTCACCAGATAATATTTTGTTCTCCGCACTTCATCCAATACCCAACCCTATGATACGCTGCTTCCACTATCCCATGCCCTGCCCTTTTATAGTCTGGTCATGGCCATTGTACTATTGAGTATTGTTTTGATTGAGTTTTAACACTGCTGTTTTATACTCTTATGTTTTATTTAATTGTGTTTTTCTCTGGATTGTTATATTTTACTATGCTCTTATTTTAATTGTGTTTTTGTTTAAATGAATTGTTTTTTGACATCATGACTTTTAGATGGTTTTTAATCTGTTTGATTGAATGATATGTATTTTAATTGCTTTTATGTTTAGATTGTTTTATTTTTGGATGAGATGTGCTTTATTGTTTATCTGTGCGGCATTAAATTTTTGCCAGATTTGTCCAGGGTCGAGAAAGGTGGGGGTAGAAATGAAGTAAATAAATAATTTTTGCTTTTATGTTTTCTGGGCATTTTGACCCATATGTAAACTGTCCCGAGTTCCTTTGGGGAAAATTGGGTGGAGTATAAGAATAAAGTTATTATTATTATTGATTAATAATACCAAAATCTTGGAAGGGGAAAGAAGAACTAATTAGAGAGTAAAATTATTAGATTAAATTCAAATGGCCAAGCTGTCCAATGGTATTCAGGGAGAAAACAATGTAATTCGTATGTAATGGGACTTTCTAGTTTATACGCATCACGGCAGCTAACGAGGAAGTAGACTTTCTTTTACGGTCCTTGAGGCCAACAATTTGCGTTATGATCGTAATTAATTCTTAATTATTGTACTACTCACTTCTCCCTGTCTTCTCCCCCTCATTTCCTTCCCGCCTTCATTCATCTTCTTTTTCCCGCATTTCTATGGGGAACTGGAAGTGACGCTGCTGCTAGGCATTCTGGAAAGTGTAGTCCTCCACGCTTCTCTCCCCCCTCCCTTCTCTTCCCCGTTGCTCTGTCTTGCCCCACCGCATGGGCCAACTTCACACACACACGCTTCTCCTCCTTTCTCTCCCTGCACTCTCTCACATGCTTCTCTGCCCCCTCCTCTTTCCTGGTGGCTTCTCCCCCCTCCCTTCTCTTCCTCGTTGCTCTGTCTTGCCCCACCGCAGGGGCCAACTTCACACACACAAACACGCTTTTCCTCCTTTCTCTCCCTGCACTTTCTCACATGCTTCTCTGCCCCCTCCTCTTTCCTGGTGGCTTCTCCCCCCTCCCTTCTCTTCCCCGTTGCTCTGTCTTGCCCCATCGCACGGGCCAACTTCAGCCCTCCAGGTGTTTTGGACTTCAACTCCCACCATTCCTCACAGCCTCAGGCCTCTTCCTTTTCCTCTCAGCCTGGGAAAACTTGGGCCCTCGCTCCCTCAAGATCGGGGTGAGAGAGAGGCAGCGAGGAGCGAGGGGCTCCTCCTTTTTTTTGCTGCTTCCAAGAATAGAATACCCCCTCCCTCCCTCCTTCCCTCCCTCCTTCCTATTTGGAGAGTCCCATCTAGAATTCAGTGTGATTTATTCAAGTTTTGGCCTACAACTCCCAGAAATCCCAGCCAATTTACCAGCTGTTAGGATTTCTGGGAGTTGTAGGCCAAAACCATCTGGAATGCGCATGCGCTGGCATACGAACTACTAACGAATTTCGTTAGTAATTAAGTTACATTTTAGAAATTTTTGGAAATTTTTTTGTAAGTCTTTCTATTACTAATCAACCCCCCCCCCCCATTAGATTTCCTATTTCCTATTTTTGGGTTCTAAACCATGCCTATAATTCAGTGTTATATCACTTTATTCTCATAATGACATTTCCAAAATCTGTTCCCAGCTTATGCAGGTAGGGTTTGGAAAGAATTCAGTGCAAAATCACAAAGTTCTGCTGTCAGTTTAGAAAATAATGAGTTAGATTGTCTGAATTCAGTGTAAGGCAGTTTCCAATGTTCCTAATGTTTAAATTCCTTCTTCCCTTATCTCAAATACGTGGGAAATCCTTATAGGACAAAATGGCTACATGCATATCCAAAAAGGGCACAGATGTTGGAGAAAGAGGGATAAACTTTTCTCATCCCCAGTCCTCTAAATAGCAGTGTTAGCAGATTTTAAAAAAAGAAAAACCTAGCTTCATTAAAGTTTAATGCAACACTACTTGAAGGATTAGCACAAATGTCACTATGGTAAAATATTCCTGAATTTTCCTGACAAACAAATCGTGTTATAACTACAGTCAGTCACCCTCAGAGCTGGTGGTTAGGAGCCCCTGGTGGCACAATGGGTTAAACCCTTGTGTCCACTGGACTTCTGACCAACAGATCAGAGATTCGAATCCAGGGACAGCAGGTTGAGCTTCCTCTGTCAGTTCCAGCTCCCCATGCAGGGACATGATAGAAGCCTCCCACAAGGATGGTAAAACATCAAAACATTTGGCCATCCCCTGGGCAACACCCTTGCAGATGGCCAATTTTCTCACGCCAAAAGCAACTTACAGAAAAGAGCTGAAGAAATGTACACAATTAGTGCTCATTATCATCTGCAGATAACAGATGGGATTCAAATCCAGGTTCTCCTCCTGCTCCTTAGCTACCATTCTACCTAGATCCATGTGGTGATTTCCAAATTGGATTGGCCCCAAGCAGGGCCGTAGCTAGGATTTTGTTTCGGAGGGGGCCGAGTTTGGTTCGGGGGGGGGGGGGCTGAGACTGGGTGGAAGAGGGTCTACCCTAGCAAATCTTTTGTATTGTTATCCCAATAACCCCATTAATGTGGGATATAATGAGCATGGTGATCAGATCATGATATGAATAAACATAACAGTTTAAATAATGTACCAGTACGGCCTTTTCGCGGACCACCCTGGCCCCAAGTGTCTTGATTATTCATGAAGGTGAGAATTATAAGTATACAGACTTGAAGGAAGCCAGATTGTGATATAAATGTGACACCAGCTGGACCTACACTACACTATAATGCAGTTTAGAATTACATTAAATTGTCATTGTAGACTCATTTAATGTAGCTCAGTGCACTTAACTATTTTACATATATGGGTTTACACACTGACCAGATAATGCAGTTCCAAGCACATCACATGCTCTTCTTACAGAAGTAAGGGGAAAGAAAAAGTTTTCATCACTTCACATTAGTTAGGATTTACTTCATAGCAGCTGCTTTGGGGGAATTGTTTTTACATCATGACTCTGTCTATACCTCAAACATATGCAGTTGCTCCAGCTAACCAAAGTTTTTCATGCTTGGGTCTTAAGCAGCTGCAATGAGCATCTGCAAATTGATTTATCGTCCGATGATGGCTTTAAGCCTCTGCCCCAAAATTGTTAGAGGTGATTTGTTTTCTTTTAATTTACTCTTTGGACCAGGTTTAACCAGCTTCTCTTTCCTAGTTCAACATCTGTATATATTTTGAACCTAATCTTCAAAGTTTTAAATTTAGTTGATCTTATAAATACACATTGCTACAGCTATCCTGGCTTCTGCTCTCATATAGGTTTCTCCCAGCGTTTTTTTATATTAAAAAACCCTACTATAACAAAGCCTTTATATTGCATTTTTTTAAAAGTGGAGAAAAATCTTTTTCCAACCCTCTCCAAACATATATGTTATGTCTACACATGTGTGTATGCACACATGCTCACACACATTGTTTGACATCTTGAATGTGTTTCACAAGGTGACACTAAAACCATACCATTTAACTGTATTGATTTTTTAGGGACAACCCTTGCTAATCATAAATCATTCCACTTTTCCAGGTCCTTTTCACATTTAGTTTTTTCTGTCTTTCCTCTTTCCTTCTTTGTCATTGTCTTATTTTAATTGTTGCAAATTGAATTAAAAGCCCAAAAGTAGTTTGTACTCAAATGTGCAGGGGGAGAGGAGAGGAGTGACAGAATTGGCACCTTCTCAATAGACTCATGTAAACCAAACTGCTGCAATTTTTGCCATCTTGTTCACATTCTAAAGTTGGTTGACCACATTCGTCCTGGTTTTAATTATGTAATGTGGATGGTTATATATTGTTTGATTGTGTTGTGGAATATTGCCTATCTGTAAGTTGATTGCTTTAAGTTCATCAAGCCAAATACAGTGGGATGAATATGCCCAAAATATACCACTGGCTATATGCGTAATTGCGTACATTAGGCATGAGAAAAAAGTTATGAAAATGATTCGTTTCGTAAGAAATTCGTAAGAAATGCTACTTTCGAGTATTTTCGCACCTGAAACGCCAACCAGGAAGTGGACTTTCTTTTTCGAACTTCGGGGGCCAGGATTTTCTTAAGTGTCGTTATTAGGTCGTAAGGGGGGGCACCCTCCTCCTCTCTCACCACCCTCCCGCCTCCCTTGCCAATAAGTATTATGGCAAGGCAAGCCCCTAACTCGCTCCTTCTTTTTCGGGCTGGAAGCCCGGAAAAAAATGTAAACAGAGAGGATTACTCAGAGTAAATCTGCAAAGGAGGGCACTTTGGATGAAGGGCCCTCCTTTGTGGATTTACTTCTGAGTAAACCTCTCTGTTTACATTTTTCCAGGCTTCCCTGCCTCTCCTGCCTGCCAGGATCTAAAGCATCAAAGAGTATTGGGGTGAGAAACCAACCTAATGTATAATAGAATGAATGCTACTGTAAGTGCCTAATATTATAAGTAATCAACTGGTCATATATACCTACATTCCATGCACATGCAATAATACAGCAGTAGTAACAATAACAAGAGGTAAAATTCAAACCGAAGTATTCTGACTGGTCTCTCCTCATGCGGTGCAAATGGGCTCTTCTCTTATTAGCCCGGAAATTAGCCGGGAAAAGCCAGCGTTGCTGCTTGGGAGCACACACATACATATTCTTGGGGGGTATTTGCTGCAGAATCCGGGCTCATAGAGAAGATTCTGCAGCAAATCCCCCAAAGAATATGTATGTGTTTGCACCCAAGCAGAAAACGCTGGCTTTTCCCGGGCTAATTTCCCGCGCTAATAAGAGAAGAGCCCGTTTGCACCGCATGAGGCAGGGACAAGTCAGAATACTTCAGTTTGAATTTTACCTCTTCTTATACCCATTGTTATTACTGCTGTATTATTGCATGTGCATGGAATGTAGGTATATGACCAGCCTGGGCAAACTTGGGCCCTCGCTCCTCGGGATCAGGGTGAGAGAGGCAGCGAGGAGCCAGGGGGCTCCTCCTCCTTTTCTTTTGCTGCTTCCAAGAATAGAATACCCCCTCCCTCCCTCCCTCCTTCCCTCCCTCCTTCCTATTTGGAGAGTCCCATCTAGAATTCAGTGTGATTTATTCAAGTTTTGGCCTACAACTCCCAGAAATCCCAGCCAATTTACCAGCTGTTAGGATTTCTGGGAGTTGTAGGCCAAAACCATCTGGAATGCGCATGCACTGGCATACGAACTACTAACGAATTTCATTAGTAATTAAGTTACATTTTAGAAATTTTTGGAAATTTTTTTGTAAGTCTTCTTATTACTAATAAAAAAAACCCCATTAGATTTTCGATTCCCTATTTTTGGGTTCTAAAACATGCCTAGCGTACATATATAGTCACATTCACATATCTATGTATGTTACTATTCCCTGCTATCCAGTTGCTTTGGACTGCAGTTGCCCTCATCTACACTGACCATTTAATGCAGTTTAAAAACAGTTAGAGAGTGATAACTCTCCAACAATATATGCAGCAGCATATATTAAAGGCTTTCAACCAGAATGAGCAAGATCAGGGGATACTCCAAAATAGAGCCTGTAATGGCTTAGTGTAAACCATATTGCATGGCAAAAACTGATTCAGGGACAGGTACTCTGGTGATCTGCACATGATCATTGGAGTAGGAAGGGTTTTAAAAGATCCCAAATCCTTCATGGCTGTGAAGCTGTGGAAACTGCAGGTCCTGGAACCATACAGTAATTCCTTTTACTAAACAGAAGTACCTGTAATTCCGCCCCTGGAGTTATGCACTTTGTCATGATACAAAAGGTAGTAAGAAGGAAAGTACTGATGTGGAGAAATGCAGAGGTGTAAACATTCACCATTTGAAGTAATCTAAGGAAGTGCTTAAATTTCAAATTGCAGTCTGTCCTTCACATTAAATTTTTTTCTTCTTCTCCTGCCACAAACAGTTCTTAAATTCTTTATTTTAGCTTTCTCCAATCTACTATTCTGATATATTCAATTCCCATAATCCTCTGTGTTTGGAGTGCTGGCTAAAGAGATGGGCATCATTCAAAAATACATCATACAGTCCTAGACACTTGGGAAATGTTTGACTTGTGATTTTTGATATGAAATCCAGCATATAGATCACGTTTGCTGTGACATACTGTGTTTTGTGTCAGCAAAATAATAATAATAATAATAATAATTTTATTTCTTACCCATCTCTGCTCATGGCAAGAGGGGGTTACAGAATAATTGAAACACATAAACTAATTGGCAGCCAGTGGAGTCACTTTAGGATAGGTATAATATGCACATCCCTAGATCTTCCTATAACCAATCTTGATGCCATATTTTGAACCAACTGGAGTTTCCAATCTTGGTACAAAGGTCATCCAATGTAAAGTGCATTGCAGAAGACCAACCTTGAGATTACCAATGCATGCACTACCATCTTCAGATAAATCCTTTTGCTAGACCCAACTAGAATAGATCTATTGAACTAATAAATGGTAAGCTAATATTTATGTACTCTCAGAGAGTCAACAAGCATTGGGATTCAGCAATTGTATTTAGACTTTGAGTTTACAGGATTATCTAACTACAGGCAAGTTGCTCTGTTAGTTTAACCAATGGTAGTTCATTGTTATAAGACATAGTATGGTTCAAAGAAAACAGTGAATATTTCATTTGGAGGAAATGTTAGATAGTAATATGATAAAGAAATAATACTGAATATGTTTGGATATAGAGTGTCTGTAAAGACAATATGCACAAAATGCATATAATTAGATATGCTGAGAAAATGAGAATATATGGGCTTGATTCTTGTATCAGGTCCAAAATACATCTTATATTGTAAATTTTGTCCAAACATTGCTGCTGATTATGAAGCATTCATTGGGTTTGCTGGACATTGGCCTAGTGACATAGAGTTCCATCAGATCTCTAATAAAGACAAACTTCATTCCAGCACTGGAGGTGGGCACACACACTCACATACACAACACAACACATACTCATGCACCTCTTGGTCTGGTATCAGAGGTTCTGTTATTTCTATAACAGAAAGGAAAGCTGGCATAACAATCAAGCTGTGATTGGGAATGGAGTGCAGTAGTTAATTAAGACTGTGTCTTTTATTCTCAGGAGGCGATTCAGCCCGGCTTCAATAAACTGGAGGGTTGGGCATGGTGGGAATGTCTCTTCAGGCAGCAAGAGAATTGGGTCTCCTGGGATGCCTCATTAGCATAACAATATCCCCCAGGATGTTCTTGGCATGATGTAATGCCAAGAATTAGTGAAGGGTGATGAAAAAATGCTCCTTATAGGGGCCAGCAACATTTGCAGCTGATCTGCTGTTATTTCAGAGCCTGGAATCGCTAGATCTCTCTTTCTGCAAGAGCTGTCTGTTAATTGAGAGAGAACTTCAGCAAACTGTATGCAAATAATCTTTCTGCATCTCTGCTTCTTCTTGAAAAACTGAAAGAGCTTGAAAAACTGAAATTGTTCAAATCTCAGATCTGCTTGTTATTTGTTTGTTTGTTTTTAACCGCTTCAAATGAATTCCACTTTCCAGAACATGTGTTTTATGTTGCAAAGTTGTAGAAGAGGAGATGTAAATCTACTCTGTTCACAAATGTAGAGTCTAAAATTCAGTAAAAGAAACTGATGACATTTATTACCAGGGAAGTTTATAGCACTTTTTATCATGTTGAGAAACACCAAGTTGCTTCTGATGTGAGAGAATTGGCCATCCACATAGACATTGCCCAGGGGATGCCCAGATGTATTACCATCCTGTGGGAAGCTTCTCTCATGTCCCCACATAGGAAGCTGGAGCTGATAGATGGGAGCTCACCCTGTCTCAGGGATTCGAACCACCAACCTTCAGATCAGCAGTTCAGCCAGCATAAGGGTTTAACCCATTGCGCCAATGCTACTGAAAAGATAGTTGACAAAATATTCATAAAACCCAGCAGTAGATTTTTAGAATGTGTGGGATAATAGTATATCTCTCACGCAGAATAGTGAATTGGTAAAGCAGAAGGTGAATAACCAGTCCCATAACATACACCCCAACACACACACACGTCTAGCAGAGAAAGGCAAGGGCTTTTTTGTAAACATATAAAAGCAGCTTTACAACAGTCCAAGGATACAGACATGCTGCAATATGTCTATAGGAAGACCATTAAAAGAAGTAAAGAGCCCCATGAGAAGTGGTTTAGAGAGCTGCCAGGTTTAGCTTGAAGAAGACAGAGGTGATATGATAGTCATATCATTTATTTATCTATTACCTTAGGAACCATTGCGAATTGGAAGGTGATACAGAAAATAAATACAATATGACCTGCATATCTATAGCGATACAGTGCCAGACTACTTATGGATTCAAAACTGTAGATAACAGTAAGGCTTATTTAAATGTGGACATCTGGCTGAAATAAGTCATCTTGGTGAGCCTAGAAAAGGTATAGAGGAGATGTATTTTCTCAGACTTGGTAAATGAAACTACAGATATGGATCCCATGGATATGGGAGTCATTCTGTAAATAAACAAATATTTGAATGGGCGCTATATAGCTGATAGAGCAAGTTTATTTTATGCTGTTCCAATGACTAGAAACATAAACCAAGGGATTCAAAGTACATAAAAGTAGATGCCACCTAAACATTAGGGAGAACTTAATAGGCTGCCTGGGGGTCAGATAGTGGACTCTCTTTTTTCTTTAGGGAGAGATTTAAAAAGATGTTGGGTGGGTGTCTCATAGGAATGCTTTATCTGTGTATTCCTGTCTAACAAAGGATTGGACTAGATGACCCCTGCAGTCCTTTCAATGTTGTAAGTGGGGTGTGCTCACCCACCTCATCTCTGGTGCTGAGCATATCTTGCTCTTGCTTTTGACACCAATGAAGATAAGGTGACAAGAAAATGTTGAGCGGTGTGAACAGGAGTGGAGCAGGTGATCCCATTTTCCCTCTATGCACTGGTTGCATGTATTTGAGAGTCCTTTGAACACACCCCAAACACCACTTGATGCAATGTGGCTGAAAGAGAAGGGAATGTGAGGCTACAAATGTTAGATTGACAGTTAACAAATAACAGGGTATAGTTACAGGGCCTTCCTGGAAGGAAGCAATTAACTCTGTCAACCTACTTGTGGACTTAGATAATCACTTGAGACCCTGTCTCATGCCCTTCCACAGCCTACAGTTCAGCGAGTGACTCTGTAATTCTTTCCCAATGAAGATTCATTTGATTTCTTCACAACAATATTTTAGTACAGTCAACTCTCCATATTCTCCAGGTTTAGGAACACAGGAACCTGTGAAAGTGAAAAAACTGCACATAAAGGGCTTTTTAAAAAAATTGACAGACTAACTCTCCAGGAATTTCTAAGTCTCCTAGCATGAATCTATGGTAATTTTTTTCTCAAGAGTGACCATAGAATCACTCTTGAGAAAGTGAAATACCTAGAGATTCCTAGAAATAACATTTTAATTAAAATCCTGAATAAACAAATTAACAAAAACCAAAACTGCAAATGTCATAAGATGACTGCATTGCGGTTGTTGTGGCTATGGCTACTGCTGTTCCTGATGATGATGATGTTTGTGGTAGCATTATTTCTTCTAAGTTTATTTAACTTGTTGCGCCCGCATTTGAAGATGCTCTTGGTTTAGATAATTGTTGCTCCCCTCTTAATGTTCTGTTTTGATTGTGATTAATGCTTATTGGTTAACAGTTCAGAAGCTGAGCTCAATGTTGCTTTTCTCCTCTTGTTATCCACCTTTGCAGCCCTACTAGACAGAAAGAAGTGCTGTGGAATTTTTAAACAAGCCAACAAAATGTTGAACACGTAGCAACAGAAACAAAATTTTGAATGGTCAGGTGGATATTTTTATTTTTTAAAATTTTTGCACAAATTCAGTGTTTGAGGTTGGGAAAAATAGTCTGAATTCCTCCTGTGGGTTTTGCACATCCTTAGTTTAGTCTTCCTTGTCAGCCAAGCTTAGGACTGGCACAGCAGCATAACTAAAAATATACCATGAGCTTCAGATGATTCATTGTGTGCCTTCATGATGCTGAAGCATTCCACATGTCAGTTGGCACTTCAGCTGGCTGAATCCCTCTAAAATTGGTAATGAATAGAATAGAAGGATGAGAAACTCTAATAAAATGAGCTAAGCTCTTTAAGACAATAAGAGGGGATTTGCAGGCTGTGTCAATCTTTTTAAATGGTTTTACTATTATCACTTCAGAGGAGCTGTGTGCTTTGGGGCCATTCATGGGTAATAAATATGTGTTGATAGATGTGTATAGGCCTGCAAAAATAGAAACAAAATGTTCAGCTTTGCCAAAGGACACAAAAAGAGAATAACTGCCTAAGATGTCAAGCGTGAACAAAGTTGAGGTGACAGGCATCCAGGATAGCCTCTTTGAGTTTGGATATAAAATCCAGAAATTCTTACATTTTGAAAGAAATCTTCTCAAAAATACTTTTGTCAGATGGTTGGAGGACTCTTTAGATGAAAACATTTAATAAAATGGTACTACTCACTGTGAGCCTGACACTCCGTTGAGTAGCTCTGAAAGCTGTCTTGCATCATTGGCCATGAAACTAGAACGACTATTTGGTTTAGATTTCTGAGCCTTTATCACATTCTAGCTCACAGTCTCTTCTGGTTTTATATACAAATGTTTGTTCATTTGTGCCCCAAAACTATTACAGGTTGGGATATCCTGCAAAAATTATTAAATATAAAAATATCATGTCTGGTATGTTTATTTAAAAAGGAAAAAATGAACCTCTCAGCAAAAAAATATGATTGATTGATCCACCCACTCAACCACTACTGCAAACAAACAAAAATAAAATAAAATAGATCTTGGGTACTCTTCTGAGCAGAGTATTGCTCAATAAATATATCAAAACCTGTAGGTTCCTTTAAAAATAAGGTTTCTAATAACCTGAAAATAATTTTTACTAATCGAATATGCGTATGTTATCTGCAATTGAGTGCAACTAGATGCTATATAAATAACATTGGTTTCTGTTTCAATATAGTGAAAGGATGTCTGAATAAAAAATAGAGTGGATGTCCATCTATGTGCAATTTGCTGGTAAGCAAGATTTTTGGCTTACTTATAGGCTACCTGTGGTGCAGGTGTGACTTTTACAGTGGGGCAGAATAAAGGAAGCCAAAATAATCCTTCTTGCTATAAAAGAGCCTGATCAAAACCACATTGGTATAGTCGCACCCCTTTATATCCATCATTTTCCACAAGAGGTTGTAAATTCTGGCTCTTGATAATAACTGTAATTAAGGTAGAACATGTTCCTTATAAAATGTTTGTTTCGATTTTGTCGGTTGTTTCAACAAATGTTGGGGTGTTATATGTTAAGTAATAACCCAAGTAAGCATCTGTGGGGAGCAGGGAATGGATAAGCCCCATATGGAAAGAGTTAGGTCAGACTTTATAGCTGTGAGGGAGGCAAAGCCTGGCATTTAAGGCAGACAGAATAGAAGACATTCAGAATTTGGTTTCTCCAAGTGCAGGTACTCAATGAGCATGCAATGCTAGAGGACACAGCATGGCATTGGCTACCTTAAAATTTAGCAGTCAGAAGCTTTATAAATATTATTGTCTTTCCAAATGAACAAGAGGGGTGGTTTGGGGGGTTATATTTTGGCATTAAAATAATTTCTCCACTACCTCAATTAGTTCAAATGATCTGGAAAGGTTGTCTCTGGAGAAATCAGAGTAATGTGCAGACTGCTGGAGGGGCTGATGCTTGCTTCTGAGGTGTTGATATGAGCATTAGTCAGTAACATAGATTGCAATGAAGTAAGTGAATAATGCTGTCATTGCAGTCTTTCAGAACCATAAATTAATTAATTATATCACACTGGTAATGGAAGCCATTTAGAATTCAGGTTTGTAGAGTGACTGGCCCAAAACTTGGCTGACCAAGGCCCCAAGAGAGAGCCATAGTCCAAAATCAAGTTCATTGCTTCTACTGGGTGGGCAACTTTAAGAGGTCTATGGTCCACCTTCCCACTCCTGTATCTCACCATGGGCCACACATGCACACATCCATCACTACAAAAGAATGAAACTAAAATCTGGCAACATACAGCAGTTGGACATGAGGGAAATCAACTTCTAGTTTCCTATCTTTCCCTAGAAAAAGAAAGTTTTATGTTAGAGCTGTGTTTTTAAAAATGATGGGGGCTCTGAAGGCCACAGAAGTTTGAAAAGGGGAATCTGAGAATTGGAAAAAAAGGCAGGAGTCACCTCTTTCCTATTAGGTTGTCCTACATAGCATTAGCCATCATATAGTGTTTTGGCCACAATTGGCTTTCTGTCACTGTCTCCGGGTTGCAACCTGAAGATCACATGTTTCAGAGTCCAAGCAAATAAACTATAGTGGGCAGTAATCAAAAGTCCTATTTAAGCCACCCTGAGTCTCTTTAGGGAAAGAAAGCAGGTTAAAATTAAGTTGTTGTTATTGTTGTTGTTAGACCCAACTAGAGTTGACCCGTTCAATCCATTTCAGAACATAATACATTTTTGTAGTTGGACTAATCAACAGAATTCAGCCCTATATGTGTCCAGATCTCAGGTATGGGCAAAAATAGAGTCCCCCACCAATGACAGAGAATTATGGTGACTCTAGGTATACTCAGTGGGAACCTTTTCTTGGATCTTTTCTTAGCTCAGAGACAAGACTATGTGGCCCATTGTGATCACTCATCTGCATTCCACAGTTTGTTTGCTCTGCATACCATTTTTTCTTCTTCTATATCTATCTATTTATTTATTTGTCACATTTTATACCGCCCCTCTCAGCCCAAAGGCAACTCGGGACGGTTTACACAAGGCAGTCTCTGCCCTCCAATACAACACAAGCAAACAACCCAAAAATAACCATATAACAACGAATTAACAATTAAAAACATACAATTGCAGTCTCAGCATCATGTTGACCATCAAGTATAAGGCCCAGTTCGCTGCCATTCAAAATTGAACCTAAACATGCTGAGATAGTGCCACATTCTCAAGTTCATTTCAGTCATGTCAACATTATCCCAGACTTTTTCAGGCAATTGCAATAGATTTGTTCATCATGAACTGCTAAACACAGCCAGCATCACATAGGACGCCTAGACTATGCAACTGTGTTCCTCAAGAAGATTATATGAAGCATACAACTTTGCAGCTAGAAGGCATGCTCTGACATGATTTAGCACATGATACTGGGAGGCACCTAGCAACATCAGTCCAGTGTTTGAAAAAATAACATACCCTAGACCAGGGGTGCTCATTATGGTGATCGGGAGCACCTAGGTGATCTTCGGTCCTCTTCCAGGTGATCTTTGGGCCTCACCAGCTGGATGGCGCGCTCCTGCCATGCGCACGCACATGTGCTCCCGCCGCCGCCTTTGCGGGGCTTCTTTTGCCAAAATGAGGCTTTAGTGGGTGGGCCCTGGCGCTCGTCTTGCCATGCACGGTGTGGTGACATGACCGCCCATTGGTTGCTGCTGGGGGAAGGGGCGGGAGCAAGGCGAAGGCATGCACACGGATAGGATGTGAGGCTGTGGGAGGGATGGAGATAATGTGTGTGTGTGTGTGAGAGAGAGAGAGAGAGCCAAGGAGAGGAGAAAGAAATCCGGAGAACTTTTTCGGATCCTTTTGGCAGGCTGGCAGGCAGGCGGGCGCTGGAAGGAGAGAGGGAGAGAGAGAGAGAGAAAGAGGACGAAGGAGGCCGGGCAAAGTGGGGCAAAGCCAACCAAGCCCCGCCGCAAACCCTGCTGCTGCCCTCGGGACTCCCATTCCAAGCCGAGACCTGAGCAAGCGAGCTGTGTGGGGCTGCTTTCTTTCCTTGGTTGGGGGCGAGGAGGGAGGGCTCCGCTGTGTTCCTGGGGCTGAACCCGAGGAGGAGGGGGCTGCGGGGATGGAGACTCCACTTGCTGCTGCTTGTGCCCTCGCCGCCTTTCTCCGCCTCGCCCTCCCTCGCCCTCGAAGGAGAAAGGCGGCGAGGGCCCACGGGGGAGAGAGAGAGAGAGAGAGAGAGAGTGGCTCTTCAGAGCCGGCTAGGAAGAGCCACCCCCCTCTCTCTCTCTCCCCCCCCCATAGGCATGGACTGCCACCAGTGGGAGGGGTCCTCCTTCCTGCCAGCCGTCCACTTGGGCATCCTTTCTGAGTGACACCCTCGAAAGGAAGGAAGGAAGGGCGACCCCCCGCTGCATCTGTCACTTTGGGGAAGCACCTCTTCCACTCTTCCTTCTCCTGCCCAGGTAAGGAAGCCCAAGGGAGGAGGGGGGGGAAGGCTGCCGTGGGGAGGCTCCAGCCTCACGTGGGTCCCTCTCTTGGTTGAGTTTCCTGGCCCAGGCAGCAGCCAGGCGGCCCCTCTTCCCAGCCCTGCGCCTTCCGAGCCGCCGCCGAAGCCATATCTGGTGGGTGCGCCTATAAATGCCCTCCTGCTGCGTGCGTGGGAGGGGCCTGCTGTGCACGCAAGAAGCAGGACGGGATGGGGACTTCTTGCAGGCAAGAAAGAAGCTCCGCGCGGACATGCACAACAGGTGATCTTTTCAACTTGATTGTTCATATAGTAGCTCGCATGATGAAAAAGTGTGAGCACCCCTGCCCTAGACTGAGGGTAAGTCGACCCCATGGAGAGATTTTCCATGTCCTTCTGCTCACCTCCCCATAAGTAGTATTTGGTAAAATGAATAAAGAATGCATAAATGTATGTGCATATTAGTGTATAAATATAAGAAACAGAATTGAGAACACTGCAAACACTACTGCAACCATACCTTGTGAAGTCTGACTTGGTGATCCATGCCTTGGTTGCATCCAGACTGGACTATTGCAATGCGCTCTATGTGAGGCTGCTCTTGAAGACTGCCCGGAAGTTTCAACTGGTACAATGAACAGCAGCCAGGCTCCTTACTGCAGCAAACTATAGGGAGCATACAACACCCCTATTAAAACAGCTTCATTGGCTGCCGATAAGTTGCCAAGCCAAATTCAAGGTGAAGGTCATGATTTATAAAGCCCTAAACGATTCGGGGCCCACCTATCTCTAAGATCTTCCGGGGAGGCCTTCCTTTTGCTCCCTCCACCATCACAAGTTGGTGGGGACGAGAGAGAGAGGGCCTTCTCGGTGGTAGCCCCCCGCCTCTGGAACACCCTTCCAAGGGAACATCCCTCCCCTCCTTTCCTAAGAGATTGAAGACCTGGTGGTTTCAACAAGCCTTTGAGAGTGACCAGTTCTAGTCCAGCTCCAAACATTGTTAAATATAGCCTTGCACTTCCTACCTATTACCCTGGTCATCCCTCTAATAGGCCCTGGAAATGAGGAGCCATAGACCCGTACCTGCTATTGCTGTTAGCCTATTATAGCACTGTATTTAATTCCTAGCCCCCTCATATTTTGAGTTTGTACTAGCCTCAGCCCGGCTTTTTAATTGATCTGAACAGGCAGGATTATTTTTAATATATATGTGTTATTATGATAATTTTATGCTTATGTTGTTCTGATCCAACTTACCTGTCCAAATGCATCTCTCCCTATGAACCATCGAGATGTTTAAGACCATCTTGAGAGGCCCTGCTCTCGGTTCCACCTTTTTTGCAGGCGCGATTGGTGGGGATGATAGACAGGGTCTTTTCAGTGGTGGCTCCTCAGCTTTGGAACGCCCTTCCTAGTGACATCAGATCAGCCCCCTCCCTCCTGACATTTTGTAAGAAAGTGTTTGAACAGGCATTTGCAGATGAAATATAACTGTATAATTAGACCTATGGAATGATGACGATGTGACGGAAAGTGATTTTAACAAGATGCTGAGAACTGTAGTTTTATGTTTTTAACTGTTAATTGTTGTTGCGTATATAATTATTATTTTGATTGTTTTAATTGTGTTTTATCTGGATGGCATAAATTGCCATGTCACCTCTGGGCTGAGAGGGACGGTTTAAAAATGTAGTAAATAAATAAATAAATAATTGTTAATTTTATGTTATGCTGTTTACTCTGTATGTTTTGGTGATGTTACTTGGAAACTGCCCTGAGTCCCCTTCGGGGAGATAGAGCAATATATAAAGTTTTATTATATTATCACAAAGAGCTTATCAAACTGGAATCTGTCCAATGAAGGGCATATTCTCAAAGGTTTGGAAATCAAGCTTTGTGAGGAATGATTTTAAGGAGCTGGGTATGTTTTGCCTGGAGAAGAAGAGATGCATCTACACTGTTAATGGAGTTTGACACCACTTTTTAATGCCATGGCTCAGTGCTATGGAATCTTGGAAATTGTAGTTTGACAAGGCATCAGCAGAGAAGGCTACAACTCTCATGATTTCATAGTATTGAGCCATGGCAGATGACAAACTGCATTCATTGTGTAGTGTAGATGCAATGTAAGAGGCAACATGATTGCTGTCTTTAAATACTAGGGCTGGTTGATCATGGTTCAAAACCTGTTTCGGATGTAGGGTCCGCTGGCGCTTTGAATGTGATTGACATCCAAAGTTTTCAGCAGTATTTTCAAAATTGATTCGGGAATAATTCAGAAATTTGGAAGGGCTTCGTTTATGGCTGACACGCATTTAACCCACTTTGGAGCGGATTGGCTTCCCACAGCGTTAGACCTAATGCAGAGGGAAACCAATCTGCTCCAAAGTGGGTGTTTTGACCCACTTTGGAGTGGATTGACTTTCCTCTGCTTTGGACCTAAGGGGCCCTTCAGATCCGGGGGGAAGGCATGGGCTTGGAAACTCAGTATATCCCATATGCATGGGGGTATTGGGATTGGGATAACAATACAAAAGGTTTGCTAGGGTAGACCCTCTCTCACTCAGATTCAGCCCCCCCCCCAGATCAACCCCCCGAATCAAAGTCCTGGCTACGGCCCTGCCTATCATGTTGCCTTTTATGTTGCATCTATGCTATAAAATTAATGCAGTTTGTCAGCATGCTTTTACTAGATGTTCTTATGGTCTGAAGGGCAAAATTTCTCCTTTTCATTTTTTTCTTACAGTCCGTGTTACAGTGCAATTTTTTTGTTTCACTTACGTGCCATAACATAATAACTCTATGGGAAAAAATAAAATTCTAGGA
This sequence comes from Anolis apletophallus, assembly GCA_030556195.1. NCBI lineage: Eukaryota > Metazoa > Chordata > Lepidosauria > Squamata > Anolidae > Anolis > Anolis apletophallus. Next base: position 128,663,073 of record JARBWK010000001.1, on the reverse strand, counting down.
GGAAAAGATGCAGTTATTTTTGTTCTGATAAGTCTCATAAACTAACTCAAGGGTGGGAAGAAAATGTTATAGCTGGTATGGGAATAAACAGAAAGTAATCTGGGACAATAGAGTCAGCATCTGAATATTTTAAAAATAAGTGCGAATGCTACAGTCCTATGGTAAAGAGCACATGACTGTCAAGTACTTCAGAATGTACTTCCATGCAATAACTGGACTAGTTTCAGTTGCTGGCTTTGTTTTCCATCATCTCATCTTGCCATCTAAATCACCTTCCAATGCTGCTTTAGGAATCACTTGCCTCTTAATTGTCCTGGCTTTAATGAGCAGGCTAAATGAGTGATAATCACATGGCTGAGGCCAGCTGTGAAACCGCAGGGTCAGGGAGTGAGAGGACAGAGCTCCCCATTGACTTCTTGCCTTTGAAGTCCCCAGGACCTTGGCTCCTCTTTGGAAAGCTGCTTGGCCATTGCCTACAGGGCATTTTCGAGACATTGTCCAGCATTGCGGTTACCTGGTGGGAGAATCAAGAGGTGAAGTAGCTACTACAAGGGAACTGGTCTCCCTCCACTGCATCAGAGATGTTCCTTCAGGCTCTAAGGGTGCATGGTTTTTCCAAGCTTTACAAAAGTCTCAATTAAAAAATAATCAACAGAGCATGGTAACTTAAGAACTAACTATTACTCCTACCGGCTCTGTAGCCAAAGGTTAAAAATGTTCAAGTCAAATTAGTTATCTAATTGGGATTCACCCTTTTGTCTTATCCTTAAACCATCTCTCTTCCCCTCACACACACACATGCACACACAATCCAGGATTGCTTTCTGAAGAAATGTCTTGGCAGCAAGGAACCAAATTAGGGTTTTTTAAACAATGAATCTCCTGCTCTGTATTCTTTGCTGTATGCCAGAACATCAATGCATATCGTAGGAGCAAAAAAGGGGTTACAGCAGTTTAAAGACTAACACATTATTAAACATATCTGTTAGTTTTTACATTGCTAGGGCTCTTTGTTGTTCATGCTGTACATATACCACATGTTGTAAAGATAAACCATACATTTTAACTGATGCCATCTATGTCATCAGATGAAATGCATTTAAGTTTACCACTAGCCTTCCGGGTCCACTGATTCTGCATCTGCAAATGCAATCATCAATGGCTTTTAAATAGTTTAAAAATCCAAAAATCCTTGATATTTTGTACGCAGGACACCATTTTAGAATGCCGTTGTATATAATTTATTACATCATTGTACAACTTGAGTGTCCACAGCTTTTCAAATCCATGCAGGGTCCTAGAACCAAACCACAATGGCTCACTGTATTTGTTCATAAAATTGTATGATAGACTCTGTGTTTTTTCTGAGATGCAACAGACTTTCTTTTACTTATTAGCGATAATGTGAGATCTCTAAGGAGTTTATATTTGCATTAGACAGAAAAACAATCTAAAGGCAGGCAGAGCTTAGTTGCTTTAGAGAACTTTGAAATGTTATGAAAGATTAATCATGCTCCATTCCTTTCAGCTATTGTGCCTTTCTTTTCAGATTTTTGGGGAGGTCTTCAAAGGGCAGGCTTGCTTTATGTTTGATCTTCAGTTCTCTTGGGGTTGCTCTGCTTTCCTGGGATCAGAGACCATGGCTGAGTCCTCAACCTGTCTGACACTCCTGGGATTTGGACATAGCAAGATTGCAAAGGGCCCATGGGTGCCATGGCTTCACCAGAATAGTTGAAAGGCTGACTGATAGAACATAAATTATTCTTAAGTGGAAACCATTTGTGTAAATCCCAATGAATAAACAGGAGACATTCAAGAGTATTTCTGTGTACCCGTGCCTTACACAGGATAGCTTTCTAACACTGTACATTGTGCCTCATGCTAAGCAGTGGAAAGAGAAATGTTACTTTTTTGTCAGATGGCCAAAATGCATCAACACTGCAAAATTGTAGCAATTCAATGGCACTATAACTACATTGCTTCATCCTTTGACATTCTGGGATCCGTAGACTGGTGAGGGACTTTGAATTTTCCAATGCACTCCCTTGGACTCCAGTATTAGAGACCTCTGGTAGAGAATTCTAAGCATTTCATAAAACTACATGGTTAATTTTATTTATTTAATTTATTTGTATCCCATCTTTCTCCCAATATAGGGACTCAAGGTGGCTAACAATAAACATAAAACAATGCAAATTAAAACAATGTAAATGCATTAAAATACAAATATTAAAATCAATTAAAACATTTGTATAATTAAAACAATTTCACATTAAAATATTAAAAGGCTTCACACCCCTCACCCAACCCAAAATCCCAGTCACACTGTCTTCAAAAGCCCACCTCTCATCAGTCCATAAATGCTTGATGACAGAGATATCTTCACCTGCTTGAAAGACAAGCAGGGATGTGACCATTGTGACCTCTCTAGGGAGAGAGTTTCAGAATATGGAAATAATCCCATGGGATGGAACTAGGACTATTAAAATGATGTGAGATGAATACAATGGTGCAGTGTAGACACTGTCCAAGTGCCTTGGAGCAGTCCTGAAGAACCGTATGCATCCAGTGACTGCTTCAATGTCAGCGAATGGTGGCATTTGCCTTTCCCATTGGTATGATAACCATTTTGCAAGACAAGACTCCCATCCCCATTCCTGCTATTTTTTCTTCCTTTGCAAGAACTGATAAGGATCCTTCTAGACATCCTCCAGGAATTTGCTACTGGCCTTCCCCTGTTACAGTACCTACTGTAGCAATGAGACTAGGCTTTGTGAAGGGGTCTTTTTATTATTGTTATTTTGTGGTCAAAAGGTTGCAAAAGGGGTTTTTTCTTATGCAAAGGCTTAGAAAGAGTGGAAAGCAAAATATTTGGATAATTATTCAGGCCATCGGGTTACATAAAAGGTTCCATAGCCCTCTGCATCGAGACTTAACAGTCAAAACCACAAATTCTGTTTTTGCAGCCATAAAACATTCAGAGTAAAATATGTGTGTGTGTGTAATAAAATAATAAAATCCATTTTCCATTCACTTGAAACTTGTAAAAGTTAATGTGACTTTTTTAACCCAAAAAAATGACAGTTTACTCCCAGAGGAAACTGCTTAGAAAACCTTCATTCAAATGATACAGTGCTTTAAAGAAATGATATGCATTTGTGTCAAACTTTTTTTACAGGAGCAATTAAATATTGAAAGAGGATGTCCCAGCAATAAGTGTGAACAGCTAGTTTAATATTTTAAAGAGAAACCTTTCCTCTTCTCTAATTGTTCAAACAGGGATACATAAATTTGGCACAGAGCTTGAGAATCTATCTTACACAGCAGCAGCTTTTTCTGCTTTCAGCTGAGCATCAGCAAGCTTGGTCTGAGAGTCTCTTAGACCTATGGAAGCCATTGGGAGTCATTTAACATCACTGTGTAAGGTTCTTTATTATCTGAATGGAAAAGACTGGATGGGGACAAACAAGCTGAAGCTTAATCCAGACAAAACAGAAGTGCTGTGCTGACTGGGGGCATTGCTCCCTATAACATCTCAGATTCATAACTCAGGCATGCCCCGAGACTCAGCCTTGAGCCTGTACACTGAGTTTTGGTGACGGCTATGCATGTGCTTGAATGATTAAAATAATGTACCAGCTGTGCCCAATTTTGAAAAATCTAGATCTGGCCGTAGTAACACAGACCGGAAATATAGTCAACTTCACTGTTTAATAGTTCAGTCACTTCCAACTCTTTGTGACCTCATGGACCAGCCCACGCCAGAGCTCCCTGTCAGCTGTCACCCCCCCCCCCAGCTCCTCCAGAGTCAAGTCAGTCACTGCAAGGATACCATCCATCCATCTTGCCCTTGGTCAGCCCTTCTTCCTTTTTCCTTCCATTTTCCCCAGGATTATTATTTTCTCCTAGCTTTCCTGTTTGCTCATTATGTGGCCAAAGTACTTCATCTTTGCCTCTAATATCCTTCCCTCCAGTGAGCAGTCGGGCTTTATTTCCTGGAATATGAGCTGGTTTGATCTTCTTGTGGTCCAAGGCACTCTCAGAATTTTCTTCCAGTCCAAGGCACTCCAGCACAGTTCGAAAGTATCTATCTTCCTTTGCTCAGCTTTTCACTAGGATTGCATTAATGCATTGTTTGGCATCAGCTTGGTGTAGTAGTTTGAGTGTTGGACTTAGGACCTCTTCACATGGCCATTTTGGGCTATGCACTTACGCCAGCAATCACCGGCAAAAGGGAAGGTGTGTGGGGAGGTTCACGGGGCTTTTGATATGTGGATATCAGCTCTCTGCAGATCCTGCGCAATACTTGTGTGTGTGTGTGTGTGTATCAGCCATATGTTTTGTGGATGGTTCATTGGAGGAGGGTGTTGATTTGGCCCATGTAGACATCACCTAGTTCTTGAATGTAACAACGTACCGTCTGAATTTGTTCTACACATCCATTGGCAACCAGCGGAGCAGGTGTGGAAAAAATGGTATGACATTCATCTAGTTTCCTGAGTTATGTTACCATTTCTGAGTTGGAGCCTGGCTCTTTTTTCCAGCTGACAACCCACATTTCAAGCCAACTTTGAGCATGTTCAGCAGTCCTGAGCTATTTTGGAGAGAAGTTACCTCCCTGTTAAGTTCTCCCCATCACCACAGTACATCTGATTTCTTCTTCCTCAATGGCTCTGTCTTGGCTGTGGTAATTAATATCTGCTACCTGAGCTCTCTTTAAAAGGACCCATGTACTCCATGCACAACCCGCTTAATTGAAATTACTGGAATCTGTGCAGTAATAAGGCTTGGCAGATGTCTCCTACTTGAAGCAATATAGTTCCTTTTCTTTGTTCTGTATGTGGAGTACTAGGGGAGGGGGGTATTCAATCTACTTGAAACTACAGGAAAATGAAATATGTCAAAAATTTCCAAGTAGTCAGCCACAAAAACACAGACTATTACCAGTGAAAAACTAACATTATTCCCCCTGCATGTTAAAATTTGACACTTGTCAGTGACACAAAAGTTTAACTGAACTGCATTTTCTCCCTTAGCAAAACAATGTCTTAGAAGTTTGTCGAGGCCAGGAAGCAACTGGCAGCTCCATGGAGGATATAGGCCCAAAATCGAGTAGATACTAGCTCTGTTTGTGTAATAAACTAAATCCATTTGCAAGACATTGCCCAGTGTTGTAAAAGTTAAGAACTATTGCATATCCACACTTTTCAGCTATCAAGAGAAACAATTTTAACAATAATTGGATTCTAAGAAATGGGTTGAGTTACAACTAAACTTTCCCTGCCCATATTTAAACAACTTTTAAGGTGGATTCGAATTTGTTGAACTCCAGGCTTTACTGTGAACATGAAAAATCTCAGGGCAGGAGAACTACCCTGAAATATGTTGTGTGTACATGTATTATCCTTTGTCAGATATGTAGATTTTAAAAAATGGGCAGGAAATTCTCATAGTTGTTTAATGTATTGTGCTGAATGGCATCATGATGCCTTTTGTAACATCATGAGGGATCAAATCTCTGTTTTAGGTTCTGGGTTTGTACTATTTTGGTAACCCTAGTTGAAATGAAAAGTCTGCTTCTTATCCCGGGGTGTCTATAGTTAATAGGTAAAAGTTAACAAAGCTTGGGAGTAAATACTATTTTCAGGGAGTAAAATGTATCTCAACGAATTGTTGTAAACCGCCCCGAGCCTGCAGGGAGGAGCAGTATACAAAATTGAATAAATAATAAAATAATTAAAAATGTCTCCAGTACTTCCCAAAATAGACTCTTTCTTCTGCCTTGGGCAACAATCCTCTCCCTCATTTTTTTACACGCAGAGCATATTACACACTTCAATTTCTCGTACAACCAGACGTTCTCTCTAGTTCATTCACTAGGGTGCCCAATTGCCCATATATGAAAAACGAAAATGTTCCCTTTAGTAATTATGTAGGAGGAGAATGTTGGATGTCTTTTATGGGCTCCACTTTACCTATCTATGCAATAAGATACCTATCTGTGCTGTAGGTGTAGTCATGCATGACTGATACTTTTAAGCTTTAAGTATAATGTAAATAACATAACAAAAATGACAGAGAGCTTCTTTCAGCTCAAGATTTTAATGCTGAACTAAGTGGACAGCTAGCTTTATTCAATATGCTCTTTATTTCTACCTGGTCATATCACTATGTTGAATATAAGCTTTGAAAGAATGTTGCAGAAGATAAAAACAGGGCTCCATATAATCCTATAAACAAGATGGATATCTATTCCACTGGTGAACCTTAGTAGGACTGAAGCAAATCCTCTTTCTGCCTAAAGTGAAGAACAAGTGGTTCCCCTTCCACAATTCATGCAATGAAAAAGATTGGACTGTTTTTTTCATTTAACCTCAACACTAGCAATGGGACAATGTACTGTAAGCATACTTCTGGCAACACACTATGAGAGGGTTTAGGACAGAGTGTGTTTTATAGACTCATTTGTTGTCAAACAGAAAGGAAGAGCTGGGGACTTTATGAGAAAAGCTGGGGGCCTCTCTCCCCTGTCCCTTTGGATATGCAGCTTGAGATTATAACATTGAGCTCCCTAATGGTAGAACCATCCCAAGCCCTCTGAACTATAAACAATTGTGACCTAAACTCTGATTTTGCATATGATGTTACAAAGCACATGAAAGCCCCATACTAATGATGTTTAAACACCCAGACATTAGCAGTATCTTTTCTAGTTTAGAATCATTATATCTCATGCCACATAAAGTACTTTGGAAATTCTATAGGACACAAGAAATGTTTGAATGTGGATGGGGGAAGGGGCAGTGAGAGGATGATCCCCCCCCCCTTTCCACACATTTGGTCCAAGGGCAAAAGAAAGAACATCACTGAGACCCCGTCATTGCAGTTGCCAGCTAATTTTTGGTTCCTCCTGAAGACAAGAGAATCGGTGATCACTACTAGAGGAAAAGAGTTAGAACATCAATTCTTTCCTTGTCTGCAGATAAAAATCACACTGTGTGACCATCCATTACAGTGAAAGAACATGGATTGTGTTGCAAGTCACAGCTTTAGAGATGCTAATGATCCTGCTGTAAAAGCACAAACAACTCCACTCCTCTCCTCCCATCACTCTCCCACTGCCTTTTTCTCTTATTCTACTTCTACCTGGCAGACATTTGATCTCAAAGACCATTGAATTCATGGGCCTCCTGAGGCCGGTGAAGACTGACTGATATGTGTGGGAAAGTGGTGGCCATTTTAGGTGCACCTGTTGTGCCGCTAACATCGTCCCTTCTTTCCCTTATATATTTTCCATTATTTTCTGTCCTGCTTTTGTTTCTCTAAGAGTGAAACAGAAATCTAGCAGCTCACATTAGTACAAACAGCCCTGCCTCCCAACCCACACAGGTGTAAAACAAAAGCTTCCAATAAAAGAAGAAATTTCTACTATGAAAAGGGAACTCGGTGGTGGGTTTTAGCAACAATATCGCTTTTCAGAGCAGTAGTGGAATAAGGTCACTGAAAAGCCTTTACTACCACTTTCTGGGTGAGTGACCACTTAAATGTCCTTAAGAACAATACCGATAGAAAGACAACTTTTAAAAAAGGAAAGTAAAAGAACAACAAAAGCAAAACTCTCCTTGTGTTTCTCAGAACACTGTATCCATTACTATGAAGCAAGAGATCAAAGTAATCTAGGATTTCTTCCTCCAAAGCAAATTGTGTACCAAGCAATTGGCAGTCTTATTGTAATAGTGCTATCATCCTTCTGAGTTCCAGCATAATTCTACTAATTATACTAGTACAGCTTATTATTTAGAAAAAATACAGCACTGAAAACCAAGTATGAAAGAAAAGGTGCTGCATACTTGTTGGGCTTTTTGCTACATGCAGTAGACCCTCTGAATTCACAGGGATTTGGTTCTCGGATTGCCAGCAAATACCAAAAAAGTGGATGATGCTGTCTCATTTTATTAAACGACAGTATCATGCAGCAACCCATGAAATAACTTTTAATGAGGGAAGTGACTAGTTGAACTTCACCCAATAAGTTTTGGGTCTAAGTGCATTTTTATTCCTTGAAGTTTGCAGAAAGGTCCCTTTTGGACTAGAATCTCTAGAATCTTCAGGACAGCACAAAAACTGTCTGTTCTACTGGGAGACTCACACTCACAGACACACACCTCCTCGCTCCTTTCTCCAATCTTCAATTGCTGTTGCTATTCCTGCAGTTGCATAGCTCCTGCAGTGGCATAGCAAGAATGAATAAATATACTTTTGCAACTGCAACATGCAGCAATCACGGTACCCAGAATTGATGGAAGAGGGTTCAGTAGGCATTATGTGCTGACAGAGTGACTTGAAACCAACTGTATGAGCCCTCCTTTTATCTTCCAGATGACAGACTTCTTCTGTCTTCACCTCCAAGTGACCTCAATCTATCCAAAAGAAGATGGTAGAAATTCTGATAGTTGATCACTCACTTGCACATACACATATTAACACACAAATGATCCAGGTGCAACAGCATATCTCTCCAAAAGCTGAAAGTCCTTGAGCAAAGGCAGGCACTCAGGCAACATTCTTGCTATCTACCTCCGAGTTAACCCTGAGGCAAAATTATCACAGGGTTTTCTTGGCAAGATTTGTTCAGAGGAAGGTCGCCATTGTCTTCCTCTGAAGTTGAGATAGCATCACCCACCTAAGGTCATGCAGTGGCTGTCCAGGGCTGAGTTAGGATTCAAACCCTGATCTCCAAAAGTTGTAGTCCAACACTTACAAACCTATCACAAAGGCCAGGCGAGGTGTTCCACTTTGCCTGGCTTCTCTGAGGAAAAGAAAGGCAGCAGGGTGAAACTGTGGCCCCACGTGACAATCCCTCATGGTGACACTATCTCCATCACACATTAGAAGCATCATCGAAGCAGCAAGGACAACATAGGCAGGCTCCTGTGTTAAGAGGAAAGCATTATACAATGCTTCTACTCTGCTTGTGGCCAGGGTCTTTGCTGGGAGTCCAGCAACATTGTGGGATGGGCAGCATGCCTATCTATCACTGGGCTGGCAGGGAAGCATCCTAGGACACTTCCCAAGCCCCATCTGATGAGGTGGTTAGACTACTATACCATAGTGGCTCAATGCTCCATGCTGGTTTTATATCAGATGTGTAGAATGAGGCAAATACACCAATATGCTATGTGGGCCTAAAGCAAGATGACATAAAACAGTAAGTCAAAAGGCCTGGAATTGGGGATGGATTTCTGGCAGTGTGGATCAGAGCTCTAATCTGAGTTACTTCATTGAGATTTCTGATCATATGGTCTTGGGGTTGCAGAAGCCTTTTGTACCTTTATCAATAAAGCAGAAAATGAAATGTCAACTGTGCTGTATGTCACACAACCAATTAAGAAGGAGCAACTCCTGAAATTCTCTTTTCTACACAACCATTAAAACTATAAAAGCCAGCTCCAGTTTTCATTATCAGATTTAAGTCAGTAATAATTGATGTCTATACCTTCCCTAGATTTCTGCTAAACTCTGGAACCAAGAAGGATGAATACAGATCATACATTATGCAAAAACAAATGCATTCCAAGAAATCTCCCTTGAGCATGTCATAGATCATCTAGGCTGGTAGTTTTACACTTTAACTTACAGTTATACAATATAACTACAGTAAAAATTTCATTTATCTTTAATGGTACAATGTAATAAACAGTGTAGTTAAACAGTTAAACACAGAACAATATAGCTACATATTCTGGCCCCCACCACCCTTAGCACTGATAGACCATTGTTCCACAAGTCTATAATTTTGCATCACAAGACATAGGGTTGGATCCAGGATGTGCTTTCTGGGGGCAGGTTGGGGGGAGGCTCAGCTCAGAAAAGATGCCTTCATCAAAATTTGAGTTCTCTTCTCTCCTACAGGTTGTGCCAATTCAGCAAGACCTCCAGCTATTTCTGTAGCATTTTAGGGTTTTAGAGCACTGGTTTCCAAACTGTGTTCCTGGGAACCCTAGGGTTCTGCAAAAAAAAAAAAAAAATCTTTAAAAATGTAAGGCCAGTTATTTGATGCTCCCCAATACAAAGGAAAAGAAAATGTGAACTGTCTCCAAATGCCTAGTCACCAACAGAAGTGATTTTATCACAGCCTGGTGTCTTACAACCGTGTGATCCCTCTCTAGGGAAAGAGTATGAAAATTCCAAGAAAGTTCATAGTGCACAGGCTAAAGCACATCCAGATAAATACTAGCATACCACTACTTCCTGCATTCAGTTCAGTTCAGTCCCTTCCACACAGCTGTATAATCCAGAATATCATGTCAGATAATCCACAATATCTCATTTGAACTGCATTATCTGAGTCCACTTCCATATAATCCAGTTCAATTTGGATTTTATACAGCTGTGTGGAAGGGGCCTTCAGGACAATATCACATTCACCTCCCTACTTATTTTGTCAGTTGTGATTCCTGCTTGTAGTTAATGGTGCTATAACCCCATAATTTAAAGCCTGTACAATCTGATGCTATACAGACAACCACTTGTAACAATCTCCATAATAGCAATTTTGTTCTACAACAATTGCTATCAGGTATTACTAATGCCAAGATGGGTAGGCTTTCAGGTGCCAACATATAGCACATATATAACCTGTAGTCTTAATTCTACTGAGGCATTTTCATCTAGTTCTACTGAGATTAAATGTGTAAAGGAGAAAAGCTTTAAATTCTTTCCTCTCCTGCTTTAGTTTCTGATCAAAAATGATTTGGAAAATGAAATTGAAGATAATGTACACAAACATTTGTGAACATTTAATGAACCTCGTGAAATCCCTGTTCGAGTACTTTCCGGACACCAGTAGGACATCATGTGGACGCAAAACCCATTTGTCAACCGTAATAAATCTCACATATTGCTCATGGTAGGGTATGAATATCTTATTGAAATCCAATGTACTTCTGCTTTAAAAATGATTTTTGAACCTGTGCCCCTGATTGGCTTTTGGGTAGGACTGATGGACATATACCCACCAGTTGCCAGAATGGCTATCTGTGCTCTGCTTCCCTTTGTGTCCCACTATTGATGCAAATCTGGATTTTCAGCTTATGCTTATCCAAAAGCAAATTTAGGAGTAAATTGGATGCCACTCCGGATTTATGTATTCAGATGTCGGACATGAAGCCCAATTTCAAAATTATTTTAATTATAAAAATAAAACAATTTCATTATCACATTGTGTGAATCCAACATTGTACCAAAATAAATGTTTGTGATGGTACCCAATATTTTGTGCCAAAAGAAGTTTGTGGTTATATTTTAAATGTTTTCTCTTTATTTCCAAACTCACTACATTATATAAAACACCCAGGCAATAGTAATAGATAAAAAGGAATAACTTGGTAGGCCAATAATGCTTGGTGAAAATCAGGGATAACATTAGAAAAAAAAATGTCTTCTGAAGGGTTTCGTAAACAAAATGTTCTGGGAACCACTGGACTAGAAGTTACTTACAGCTAAATCTGAATCCATTGCTCATCAGTAAAAATAACCAACCTGTGATTCAATCAGTTCTAGTTCTTCAGCATTTTAACAGTTCTTGAAATATTGACTACATGTATCCAAACTATCCATGCACATAACACCACTTTCTTCTATCCAGTGCTCTTGAAATAGCCTTATTTTTCTTGCAGACAGAATAAAAGAATAACAACCAAATCTTTTGTTTGCATGAGCAATGGAAATATAATAAGGTGGGCTGAGATGGAATAACCCCCCATCCCTACAGATGTTGGCTGCAGACGGCAAGGCCTCTGTCTGGGGTGGAGAGCTAAGAAGGCCCAATGTGCCAACTTTTATGACCTATAGCAAATGAATAGCCAACAAAGCTTTATAGGCCAATAAATTTTCCTGGTTCTAAATTTGGGCGTATATTTATTTACTGCATAAAAACAAACTGAACTATATTATAGAAGAGGCTAGGTGACTTCATTTTAAGGAGAAATCTTTTCACCAAAAATAGGCTTTTCATGTCTGGACATCTTGCCTGTAATTGTGTTTAATTGCCTAATACCCTCTCCCAACTTCCTTCTAAGCATGCAACAGATTCCCCCCATTTTTCCCTGGCATCTCGCCACCTTCTTTGATATAAATATATAAAGTACCTAACTTGCAGCTATATAGAGAAAGTTGTAAAGTAATGGGTAAAGTAAACCTATGGATATAATAGCAAGGATAACAATATTGGAGCAGATACCCCTTTGCTATTGTTCTGCCAGGAAAATGTGGCCATTAAGGTGTGCAATTTATCTTTATTTCTTTGTGTAATTGTGGTTTGTTTCTCTACCACTGAAAGGAACATTAACTACATCAGCTTCAGGACTGGCATAGTTTTTAAATCAGAGAGAAGGGAGTTGGGAAGCTTGGGACCTTGAGGAATAATCACACTACATGATCATAGCACTATGATTCCATATTAACTGTCATTGCTCATCCTGTTCAATACAGAGATTGGCAGGGGGTTGGGATTTAGGATTCAGAGACCTTCTCTGGTGACTCTGATCAAAATACAAAACTTAGAATTGCATAGTATGTAGCCATGACAGCTAAAATGGAATAACAGCACTAAAACTATTGAGTGTGAATGGACCCCAGCTTATCCAAGGCTGCCTCACAGCATCCAATCCCAGCAGAACAGCAACAGTCTTTATCTGAATATATTGAGGAACCTACGGGGATATTGTTTCTACCAGTGGAACATTCTACAACATTTCCCAGATGAAAATAGGAATGCATGTGATTGAACAACACCAACATGTTTTCCTGGTAAGATTTTCTTAGAAGCATTGTGTTTCCTTTAAAGACAAAAGAGTAAGAACCCAGTAGATCTCTCCAACCAAGCAGGAATCCAGACCCTGGTTTGCAAGCATCTTCATCCATGCTCAAAGTTTGGAAATACATGTGATGGGAACAGAAAAGTCTTATTATTTTCCTTCCCTACCACATTTTTTTCACCTTCATTGGCATAGAAAGGAGGAATGAGTGGAGAATAATCAGAAATGTGTTTGCTGATTTTATAAAAAGTTAAACAATCAGGGCAGGTGATTTTTCACCACATGCTCTAGTTGTGTAATAGGTTGTGGTTGGTCTTTGTTCCACAAACTTCTATTGGTCTTGGGTAACTCTATGTCTTCAGTTACCATTTAAAAGGCGAGGGTTTGAAAAAATAGTACAACACACTTTCCAAGATCCAGTTAAGCTTTCCTAGGAAGGGATTTCTTAGGAGCTGTTACAATGAATATTCTTTGCTTGCATCCTCAGCAGAATATACTTCCAAAACAGTGAAGGTGAACAGACTAGGCAAGGGTTTCCATCAAAGGTTTATATGGTAAGGTATGCTTCTTCAGACAAACTGGACCAAAGTCATGTAGATTTTTATAACTTGGTAATAGCCACTTGGACTTGAATTTAGAAACAGCTGGTAGATTTGTTGTGGCAAGGGAATTAATGTGCTTCATGTACCACGTAGTACTTTGACTGCTTGGCTGGAACTCTTTACACTAGATACAAGTTCCCATTTGTCAAAGAGAGGACCACACAGAGTGTGCAGGAATAGACCCTGTCCCACACATTTGTGGGGAGTAGAGGCACAGAATACCATGAAAGTAGGAGGGGGGGCTATGAATGGATTCTGGTGTGCTCCTCAAGGTTGCCATGCTGTTGAAGATGGCAATGCCCTGGGTGGCAGTGAGCAAAAATAATGCACACCTTATTGCTGGGCCCTTGAGCTGCTGTCCTCCTTCCAAAACTCATGGTGTCATGGTGTCCCACACAAGCATACAATAGCTCTGGGCTCTAGGAATAGGATGCCAATGATCACCAACAACAACTCCTGAAACCTGGAGCCATTGTGTGCACAGTTATACAGCAGCCTCAACTTCAAAATGAGGAGCATTAATACAGAGACTCAGAGAAAGTCAGTGTTCTCTGGCTAAGAAAGGAGCAACTTACGTAAGACAGATCAATCTTGAAAGAAGTTACAGCCCACAGTCTACAGAATAATTCTGAACTAAACTAGATGGATGTCCCCCATGACTACCACATACTCACATTCCTTACATTTCAATTATTTTTTCTTGATTGATCCTGCTTGTCAGGTCATGATACACACCAAAATAGACTTTCAAAGTACCAGGATATAGCCTGAGGTCTTTCCTATAATCAACCTCTTGTTCATTCATGGCTAATTAGAAATTAGGCTGATGTCAACAGAATGATTTAGAACAGTCTTGCCTACCACATAGTCATAAAAGCAATACAGCCCAGTCCAAAAGGTATAGTTGCAATCATAGAAAGCAACACTTGAAAGGATTTAACTTTGTATATATATTATCATTCTTGAAGAACAGTAGCTAAGAAGTACTTTTTTAAAAAAATGAGATTTTTTGTCGTTTGCTAGCCTAATAAACTGACTGAGCACTGATTTCATGTGCTATCGATATCCAGTGGCGTTTTATGTATTGTTGCTGTAATCCCTGATCCTAATTATGGCATTAACATATATGAATACTGAACATTTTACTAATGTATTCCCCTACCCTGTTTAAAACATGCCATGCCTATAATTATACTATGTAACATGAGCTTTGTTCCTGGGTTCTAAATGTCATTTCCTAATTGGTTTTTATCATAAAAACATGGAAAAAGTTTATAAAACTGCAAAAACTTGGTTTTTGTGGGACATTCTGCAGCACATTTTACTATCATTTGTCAATGAATACCTCATAGATTCTCAACCAATTCAACATTGGTGGCAGCCACAAATATGAAGGGGTGGGCAGTATTCTGGACCTTGGGACTCCAACAGCCCAAAAGGTTTGGGATGACAATGGAGATTCACCCCCAGGAAATCCCAGGATTACCTGGAAGTGAGTCCCCACAGGCCCAATACCTCGTTAGGCTCGGGACTTTCAGGAAGGCCCTGATCTTAATGGAATATCAAATTAATTAACAATAACTTGGTTTATTCCGAATTAATTCATTTTTACTGGTAGCTTCATTTGGACATCTCAGGCAAAATTCCAGACAGGTCCCAGGATATGGGCCTGTCTGTATGAGCTAAAAAATCACTCTTACAAAATACCAGGCTTCTCATGGAACCTCTTTTGAGTTTTAGGGGTGGAAACATTCCAGTTCATTTCTGGAGTCCATCCCTTACAAATCAATCACATGCCCTAGTTTTTTGGGCCTTTTCTGTTTTCTTGCTTCATCTAGTCAGTGTTCCTTAGATCTATAACTTAATTGACTTCCTTGCCCCACTTCAAGTGATGGGGACTATGGGCACATCTACACTGACACTATAATGTAGCTTGGAACTGGTTTTGCTCTGCAGCTGATAGATTGACAGGTCTGGAACTGCATTGATTACATTAACCACAGAACCTGGCTTCAAATCATTCTTTGGGTGACTTTTTGAATGAAACACAGGTTTTTGAATAAAAATAATTTTATTTTTCAACATCATCTCCTTTGAGCTCTATACACTTTGCCCAACGTTTCTCCATTTTTTATCCCTTCCAAAAAATAAGATTTGTCGAGGTCATCAAAATAGGTATTTGTTTGTGAGATGGTTTCATTGTTGGAGTCAAATCTCTTTCCGCCGAGCCATCTCTTCAGGTTTGGAAACAAGAAATAGTCACTCGGGCTAAATCCGGAGAATAGGGCGGATGAGGGAGCAATTCATATCCCAATTCATGGATTGTTGCAATGGCAACTGCACATGTGTGTACCCTTGCATTGTCCCGGTGCAAAAGAACCTTTTTCTTGGCCAAATGCGGTCATTTTTTCCCAAATCCTCATTAAATCGACCCAATAAGTTGGTATAATATTCACCATTGATTGTTTTACTCTTTTGAAGGTAGTCAATGTGGATTATACTGCGTGGGTCCCAAAAACGGTCGCCATGACTTTATTGGCTGACAAACCCACCTTGTCCTTCTTTGGCACCGATTCACCCGAGAAACCCACTGTTTTGACTGCTGCTTGGTCTCTGGTGTGTTGTGGTGGATCCCCATTTTGTCCATGATTACGAAACGGCACAAAAACTCGTCCATATTGCGGTTGAACAATGCCAAACACTCCTGCGAAATTGTCACCCAATTGCGTTTGTGGCCAATTGTAAGCAAATGCGGCACCCATCTTGCAGAAAGCTTTCTCATACCCAAGTGATCATTTAAAATTGAAACCACTGAGCCATGTGAGATGCCTATGGCTTCCATAATCTCTCGCACTTTCAATCTCCAATCGGCCAACACCATATCGTGAATTTTTTTAACTGTTTCGGGTATAGAAACCTTAACTGGGCATCCAGAACTTTGGGCATCTTCCGTGCTTGTACGGCCACAATGAAATTCAATAAACCACTTTTTTACCATTGAAATTGATGGTGCAGAGTCCTCATAGTATTTATCAAGCTTAGCCTTGGTTTGAGTGATGGTTTTTTTCCACAAAAAATAATGCTTAATGAACACACAAAATTCACTTTTTCCCCTTTTCTCCTCAAATCACGTGGTAGTCTGCTCTCAATGGCTGTCAAACACAAACTAAATGATGCAGCTTGTTCAAATTTTGATAGGAGTCAACTGACAAATGCCTGTTGACAGGAGCAGTGTTGCCCTTTCAGTTATGAGGCGGGAAATTCAAAAAGTCACTGACTTATTGACCCGCCCTTGTATATGTCAATTAGGCATGAGAAAAATGAAACGGAAATTAAAAGGATTCGTAAGAGATTCGTATGTAATGGGACTTTTGAGCTTTTACGGATCGCTGCCGCGAACCCGGAAGTAGACTTCCTTTTACGGTCCTTGAGGCCAACAATTTGTGTTATGATCGTAATAAATTCTTAATTATTGTACTACGTACTCACTTCTCCCTGTCTTCTCCCCCTCATTTCCTTCCCGCCTTCATTCAGCTTCTTCTTTTTCCCGCATTTCTATGGGGAACTGGAAGTGACGCTGCTGCTAGGTAGGCAATGCATTCTGGAAAGTGTAGTCCTCCATGCTTTCCCCCCCCCCCTCTTCCCCGTTGCTCTGCTGCCATGCCCCATCGCAGGGGCCAGCTTCACACACGCGCGCTTCTCCTCCTCTCTCTCCCTGCGCTCTCTCAGATGCTTCTCTTCCCCATTGCCCTGCCATGCCCCATCGCAGGGGCCAGCTTCAGCCCTCCAGGTACGTGTTTTGGACTTCAACTTCCACCATTCCTCACAGCCTCAGGCCTCTTCCTTTTCCTCTCAGCCTGGGCAAACTTGGGCCCTCGCTCCCTCAGGATCGGGGTGAGAGAGAGACAGCGAGGAACGAGGAGGGGGGGCTCCTCCTCCTTTTTTTGCTGCTTCCAAGAATAGAATACCCCCCTCCTTCCCTTCCTCCTTCCCTCCCTCCTTCCTATTTGGAGAGTCCCATCTAGAATTCAGTGTGATTTATTCAAGTTTTGGCCTACAACTCCCAGAAATCCCAGCCAATTTACCAGCTGTTAGGATTTCTGGGAGTTGTAGGCCAAAACCATCTGGAATGCGCATGCTCTGGCATACGAATTACTAATGAATTTCGTTAGTACTTAAGTTACATTTTAGAAATTTTGGGGAAATTTTTTGTAAGTCTTTCTTTTACTAATCAAAAAAATCCCCCCCCCCCATTTGATTTTAGAATCGCCATTTTTGGATTCGAAACCATGCCTAATGTCAATGCTTCAGAGGCATAAAGGATGAAAGAAATGAGAAAGTAACAGGTAGGAGTGGAGGTAATCAATAACCCTACCCAAGGAAACATTCAATCCCCTCTTGCCCATTCATACTCTAGCAGTGCTTTTTCACAGCCTCCATTTTGTTTGTTTGTTGATTGGTTTGTTTTCAGAATTTGTATACTGCTCTTCTCAACCCCAAAGAGTCTATAATGTGCTTCAGCAGGGGTTGGTGTCTATAATGTGCTCTGCATTTTGTGAAGGTTATTTTGCCTTGGATCTAGGATACATCTGCTAGCATCTACTGCTGCATATTATTTGTCTGAACTTGGATTTTCCTGCAACCTTTGTTACTGCACTGTATACCCTGAAATGCATGCTGTAGCATGTGTTGCTGGTGTGCATTTTGTGACTATCACAATTTTGAGGAGTCTCAAAGCTGCATTATATTTTTAGTGTAGATGTGACCTACATTATGCCAAAAACATAGTAAAGGAACATGATGTCAAGACTTCTATAGTTAAGGCATACCTATACACCAATTCAGAAATATGTCGCATTAAGGGCAGTGAAGATTATTGCCAGAAAATGTTGTGTAAAATTATTTAAAATATTGGCTGCATGTCCAAGACAATAATTATGCTATTTCTAGATACTCTGATTTCATCTTAGAACAGATATAATGCAGGGAGATTCTACACTTCCATCTAAACAAAGTCAGGATGTGGATAAAAGAGAACCGGTTCACTGCAGAGTGCTTACACAAGCATCCTAGGTTTTGACAGTGGCAACAAATATCTGCTGATTGATGCAAACCCAGGACCAAATTAAGGCACAGCAAATGGAGGCATGGGGCTAAAAGTGAGCATTCTCATGGGAACACTGAGGCTTCCTCTCGGGGGGGGGGGGGGGTTACATTCTAGCGAGCTATGCTTCTGGGTGTTGGAGCTCAGCCTGTGATCGTGTTTAAGGGCCAAGATGCTTTAGATGTGGGGAGTGATGACAATGAGTTTCAAGAAGGTAATGGTGTCACACCCCAGCCAGGTACAAGGAACAAACCAGATCAACGCCATGCTAAAACCAAGAAAGCAGAGAGGATAGAAAGCAGGCCTCTGCCACAACCTTTCTGTGATCCCCAAGCAAGCAAGGTCAGGCGCATCCCTCCGGCTTCACAGGCTGATAACGGGGCTTGGAACCATGAAACAACAGATACTCCCAAAAGGCCAGATGTTTGCCCTAATGAGCTTGCATTCCAACGAGGCCGAGAAGTGGTGGGAAAGAAAGTATTCTCACCCGATCCTGGGAAGGAACTTTGACGCAGCTTGCGTCTGATAGATCAAAGGGATCAGGGCCTATAAAGGTTCATCCCAGAGGGGGCTTCGTATCTCGTGCCAACGTTTTAGCCACCTTGTCTTGCTTCATGGAATTTTGCCTGGAAAGCCTTCTTGTTTTGGACTCTAGTTCTTGTTAAGCTTTGTTTCAAGCAACTTCTGGATTTAGCCAATTGTGGCCTCAAGATTATTTCTGCCTCTTTTTTTTGGACTCTTAAAGACTATTGCTATACTTCAACTGGATGCTGAGAGCATCATTGAACTCTTCTATCCTTGCCTTCTTTACCTATTTTTACTTATTCTAAATTAAGCATTTAACCGCAGTACTGTGTGTTGGTTTACTAAGGGTCCGTCCAAGTCAGGTCGCAACAAATGGTCTGGTCAATGACATTGATGAAGAGAATAACCAGGAGATACCTGTTCAAAGTGTAGTTTTCATGAGAATGTCCCTGAAGGGTGTGGGGATGATGGTGTGCTCCCTGAATTGCTACCAGAGAATTCCCATGATTTGGAGCTTCAGAACAGCTCGGCACCTGGCCCAGCTGCAGAAATTAATGAGCAAATAGATGGACGGGATGCAATTAGTCAAAACAGAAGACCTGAGCAGTGGCTCGGGCATTCCGCCAGGCTCAGAAAAAGAAAAAGAGTCAAAGCTAAAGCAAAATCAATGTCTGTGTGCTTGGGACTTAGCTTAGCAAGGAGATAAAAAGTCCCAAGTACAGGATCTTTAGTCAGATGAAGCATCGTTTGGAATCAAGTTAAGATCTCATTCATGTTTCTTGGAAGCTTTGCTTGGGAAAGATTCTGGCTTAAGTGCCTTCGTTTCATGGTTTTGATTCTTGGATTCTGTGATTTTGCATACAATTGCCTTGGATTCATGTTTCCGGGGGGGGTTGGATTTTATTATAGAAGTTTCTGCCTTTATTTTTCATGGACTTTGATGGACTAATATCTTGGGCTATTTTGTTCCAGCTTATCTTCCTACCTAATTAGATTTACTTATTCCTTTAAAGTGCTTTTTATTTTACTGCTTTTTAATTATCTTCAATAAACGGATTGCATTTCTATTCAAGTGTGTGGTGTTTAAAGTCAGATGGCTTTTCTTGGCCTGAAGTGCAACACTGGGGTTTTCTAATGCTTCAGTGCTAGCCCTATCCTGATTAGTACTCTGCGTTTTTCTATCTTGAATCTAGCTTTGCATAGCACACACACTGAACAGCTGCAATTGATTTTATGACTTATTTGTAGATGTCTCGGGCTGAATGTGTGCTGAAGTGCGCATTGGGGTGTGCATCTTATGGACACCTCAACCTCAAGATGACTTAAACATGGAATGTAATGCCTATGTGAAATTGCCCTTACTTAACAACGTGGGTGTGTTTTGGGCATTATTCCTTAATCATAAAATTTGGTACTAGAGGCAGAAATAACAGGGGAAGAATTTGGATATGTTTCTGCACTACAAAAAAGAATAGTACAACAGCCAAAATTTTATTCAAAACTAACAATATTCACATGTGAAATTAAGCAGTCATATCAAGTAATGCTTGCATAAATAAACAAAAATATTTTGAACCTTCTAGAGACCATATAAAAGCTTCTACTAAAATGCATCAACAGATTATTTTTATTTACCATGCAATGTCCTGAATGCCATTTTTAAAGCTATCTATTTATCTGCAAACAGATAAGGAGACATCTAGTGCTGGCCTATATTACGGCTGAAAACAGGAAACATGCTACGTTGCATGACACCTCTTGCAAAGCAAACCCATTTTCTACATGTAAGACTGCTTAGGTCATTCTCAATACATTTGGCTACAATTTAGACACAATATCTCAAAGCATCTTCATGCTTGAATGATTCTCACCACACTGCCACAATGACCCCCTCCTTCTCCACCACCACATAATTTCAGTTTATGATCCAGGAACACACAGGATTGTCATGATGGATTAAGCAAAGACAAGGCTGTATCAGGTAAATTAAAAAATGAAATAGTTACAGCTGTTGGGATGGTTTTTGAATCCATATGAGGCAAAAGTCTTCCGTGCTCAGGGGGATTGCTAGTAATCTATAAAGCACCACAAAAAAACAGAAGGTTGAGATGAGGGCAGTAGCTGCCATTTGGAAAGAATGAGTCTCATACTAAACCTTCATCTTTGACCCTGAGTTTAAGCAACCAAAACAGCTGACAATCTGCAATATTGCTTTCAATTGCCTCCCTCATTGATGATGATAGGTAAGTGACAGCTGGAAAGCGGTAAAACAGACTTCCCTGGAAAATCATAATGATATGTATTATGAAACTTCCTTGTATATATTTATCAAATGATGTTGCAGAAAGTAGGCTTCCAAGTATAGTAGAAAACTCAGAAAAGCCTGAATGCATTTTCATGAAAACAGAAACAGCATTTTTTTCATACTTTTAAATTACTTTGAGATCAAAGTTGTTTAAAAGGTGAAGTTGTGAAATGTGGTGATTTAAATACTTAAGAAATATTGTTCCTGTTCCAACAGTTTCCGTAGGACAAAACGTTTTTTAAAAAACAATTTCCTGTAATTCTGATAAACTAGATAAGACCACAGCGTTTTTCCAGCATGAGAATGGAATACGATGCACAACACACTAAAAGTAAACTCATTTAGATTTCCCTAGTGTTGCTGATAAATGCTGAAGCTGAAAGGGCTTTTCAGCTATGCAATAGGTACACTCAATATCCCTGAAAAAGTAAATTGTAATCTCTTGCCTACATTTTTTAAAAAATGTAAGTAATTGTATAATTCTGTACCTTCCACATTTCGCAAATGAAAAGTTGGACATATGTGGCCAAACAATACCAGGGTGTGGCCAAAATGGCAAAAGTTACCAATTGGGAGGAACAGACAAGCACAGTAGTTTGCATGAGCTTATTGTAAAATGTAAGATTTCCACCCCCCTGCCCCCTCACTACTGAGTTGATCTACAACTTCATCACATGGAGGTCCTGAAGCATCTCCTCTGCACCCATCAAATGACACAGGACTACTTGAAGAAAGGCTCTGTTGGGCTCTGTGCCAGCAGTGTTGAAAAGTAGAGCCCAGAGAAGTTGGGCGTACATTCTCATACAAGAAGCTGGGGAGGAAGCGGGAGGAAGCCGGGGACAGCAGGGAAACATCATGAGATGGGATCCCACAACAACCATTGGTAAGGGCAGGAAGCCTTATGCCACCCCATGGTTTCCACTGCTGACCCCCGGCTTCTCTACCTCCATGTGCTAAGGTCCTTGGTGTAAATGGGAATCTCTTTAGCAGGCATAGGAAAAAGGACAATTTAGAGATTGTTTGACTGTAACTCCTCTGAAACTACTTATTTTGCTATACAGATATTATCTGGTGATATGTTTTACAACACATAAACACACACACACACATATGTGCTCAAAGCAAACCATAGAATAGCACTGGAGGAGCCACAAATCCTTCCAAGGGGGAATATTTGTAGAGAATAGGTGTTTAAAACCATGATGGCAAATCAGTGGATAATGAGGTAGGACTGTACATGTTAAAGATTAGGAGAATTGATGTCCTACTAGGCATTGGCAATCCATGGTTCTAAATGGTTCTAAAGTACTTGCAAAACCAGGGGGCACTGGTGCTTTGCTTCTATGGTGTTGCTAAAGTTCTGGTGGTGGAAATTTCAGAACTCTAACAAAACTTTCAAATTTTCATTATTATTTCATTATTGGCTATTTTTATTACAGAACCAATTAGGAACTGCCATACATAATGAAATTTTGAAATTTTTGTTAGAGTTCTGAAATTTTCACCACCAGAACTTTAGCAACACTGTAGAAGTAAAGCACCAGTGCCCCCTGGTTTTGTAAGTACTTTAGAACCATTTAGAACTATGGATTGCCCATGCCCATGTCCTACAATATCCAGAAAGTGACACAATGGCCACCCCTTTTAAACCATCAATAAAAAAAATTAAGTTTCCATCTGAAAGTTGCAGATTTTGGCCTTGTGAACTGAACAGACCAAAATAGAGAGCCCATTTGTTCAATTGAGGCAGCACTACAATCATCTGTCAGTAGAGGTGGGGAATAACCTGCTCTTGGACACCATTTACCTCAGCTATTCTGTTCAGGGAAGTAAGTGGCAGCTTCCAACTTTATTAGTCTGGCATGAAATTAACATCCACTTGAAATAAAATGGGAAACAAATGGTGGCAAAACATGCCAAAGAAAGCAAAATCACTTGGAATTTGGGAAGGGTAGACTCAGCCACGTAGCAGCGAATCAACATATTCCTCTTTTGATTATCTTGCACCTTCTCAATTAAATATGTGGTGTCTCTCGGACTGGATTGAGTGCTTTTGAACAAATTTCCTGATTGCGACACAGCCTATCAGTAGAGCAGACAATAGGAAGCAGATTTAGCTTCAGGGGACTGGCAACTTTTACAGGTGAGGGGGAAAATCTTGCCAGCTCACATAAATGCCAACATGGAAAATCACAGTATTTGCCTGGGATGTCAAAGGGGGGAGAGGGAGAGACTGAGACTGAGACGGAGACTGAGACTGTGAGAGGGAGGCTTTTTAACATTGCTAAATTCTAAGTACTAATGATTTTGTCATAAGTTTTTTCCAAAGCTTTAAATTTTTACCCTTTCTGGACTAAAATATCTACCTCCCAGTCAGCATGGCCAACGGTTAGGGGATTCCAGGAATCATATTCCAAGGAAGTAACTTTGCCAAGCTTTGCATCTGGCTTGATTATGAAGCAGGAAAACAGTCCAGACAGAGTATGCAGGGTGGGGTGCACTGTCAACATTGTTCTGTTCCTGTCAGTGATGCCCTCAAAGCCTTTGGGCAGACGAATTGCATCCTTACAATCACAAAATTGCAGAATTGTAAAATTGGGAAGGATTGCAAAAGTCATCTTCTTCACCCAGAGGGTCATTGGGTTATGGAATTTACTTCCAGAAGAGGTTGTGACAGCTGTCAGCCTGAACAACTTCAAGGCAGGATTAGACAGATTCATGGATACCAAGTGTATCGGTAGTTACTGAAAAGAACATTCAAGTGCCACCTCAGAGTTGGTTGAGGTAGGCAGGATTTCCCTGGGTACTGGTTGTGGGGGGTCGGGAGCAGGTTAGGGTTTTGCCCTCCCTTCTGCTCGAGATCCCCATGTACAACTGGGGGCCACTGTGTGATACAGAATGCTGGACTAGATGGGCTGAGGTCTGATTCAGCATGGCTCTTCTTATGTTCTTATGTTCTTATTCCTGCACCACCCGCGATAAGTGAAATTCTGTGATGTAGGGATGCCCCTTCACCTTCCCTCCTCACCCCCCTTACCTTCCTCTTCCTCCTCCTTGTCGCTGCATGGGGCCTCCGCCGCTTGGCCCCTGCAATGTGTTCTGAGTCGTGGGGCCCAAGCGGTAGCAAGAGGCCCCATGCAGTGACAAAGAGGAGGAAAAGGAAGGTAAGGAGGGTGTGGAGCAGATCTTTTTCCCCCTCACCCTCCTCTTCTTCGCCACCAGGTGCCTCTTGCTGCAACGCCTAAACACTATACATTACAGAGATTGTGAATGTCTCTGGATCAGAATAATTCATTTAATATGTGCTTGTCTTCCTTTGCTTCACCAACATTTTTATATTGCTTACCGAATTATAAGTCCTCTCAGTTCATCAGTTGATTGGAATTGATTTGCTACATTCTACCATGGTCTAGTCCATGGAACTGCATTGTCAATTAAACTACTAATAGTCATAGAATGATATTGTGCAGGAAAGGACATAGTTTATTTTAGCATAGCCCTGATATGTCATGTTCATAGGTTATAGAATCATAGAATCGTGGGCCATCTAGTCCAACCCCTTGCCAAGAAACAGGAAAATCACATTCAAAGCACCCCTGACAGATGGCCATCCAGCCTCTGTTTAAAAGCCTCCAAAGAAGGAGCCTCCACCACACTCCGGAGCAGAGATTCACTGCTAAATAGCTCTCAGTCAGGAAGTTCTTCCTAATGCTCAGGTGGAATCTCCTTTCCAGTAGTTTGAAGCCATTGTTCCGCGTCCTAGTCTCCAGAGCAGCAGAAAACAAGCTTACCCCCTCCTCCTTATGACTTCCCTTCACATATTTATACATGGCCATCATGTATAGCCTTCTGTTATTCAGGCTAAACATGCCCAGCTCTTTAAGCCGCTCTTCATAGGGCTTGTTCCCCAGACCCTTGAACATTTTAGTCGTCTTCCTCTGGACACATTCCAACTTGTCAATATCTCCCTCCAATTGAGGTGCCCAGAATTGGATACAATGTGATTCCAGGTGTGGTCTGACCAAGGCAGAATAGAGGGGTGGCATGACTTCCCTGGATCTAGACACTATACTCCTATTTATACAGGTCAAAATCTCATTGGCTCTTTTAGCTGCTGCCTGACATTGTTGGCTCATGTTTAGCTCCAAGATCTTTTTCACATGTACTGCTATTGAGACAGTGGTCCAACTGCTATGGCAACCATGAGTTTTAAAATAAGAAATCAAAGTGATATTCCTCTGTCTACATTAGAGCCTAAAAAATACAGGAAGATTACAACTGCCAGAGTCACTCAGCCAATATGGCCAGGGGCATAGGGGTTCTGCACTGGGATCTGAAAAGGTACATTTTCCAGGTTTTGTCCTGCATGTATATACACCTGTTCTGATAATTGCACAATTAACCTACTGTTTAGATAGAGATAAATATAAATTAAACAAAAGTCAAGAACCACCTAAAGTGTAAGTCCTATAGATCTATATCCCATCCAGTTATTACAAGTTCAAAATTCCAATGAAGGCTTTTACAATGCTATCATCCTGATTTATATTTCATTATATTTCATATAATGTTATTGTCCACTCATGGCCCTGTTTCCTACATCCATTTTTTCCTTACCATAGATCAATTAATGGGGAAGAGATAAAAGAGCTTCACAGTTCCTTCTGATGGCTTCAGTGGGGAGTCTTGGTTGGAAAGGACCAGTGGGTTCTGTTAGTCTCATTCTAAGTTTTAATACATGAGCCTCCCCCAAAACTTGCCTTTTCCAGCTGGTCCCATCTGGGCAGACTTCCACCTCTTTGGAAATGCTTTCTCTTTCCCAATGGGTGGCTTTGTAATTTCCCACAGATGAGATCAATTTGTATACATAAGGGCAGAAATCATTAAGAATTACAATGGTTGTCTCAATTTACTGTGTTTGTTTTATTTGTGATTTTATGACTTATTCCACATTTTCTGTATTTTCCATAGGGTACATGTCACTTCCTCCATTCAGAAGTCCGACTGTTTCACCTGGAAACCTGGGCTCTTCTCCACTGGTTAATGTGTTAAAGGCTTTACAAAAAGTCCAGTTTCATTGTTTTTGCTGCATGTCTCAGTCCCCAGGATGTGTGACTCAAGTTATGTTTGGTCTGAATTCGAATGTTCTGCAAAGTACGATAAAGAAGGGGAGGAGAGGGGGACAGGGGAAAGGACTGAGAAGGAGGGGACTGGGAAGGAAAAACATGATAAGCTATAGAAAATAAGACATAAATTTAACCAAACCATCTTCCAAAATGGAAAAGATTGTATATATTAGTTACAATGTTGAATATTAAGAAAGGGAAATGGGCAATTTCAATATAGATATTTTTTGTTAACTAACTTGAGATAATCCCATTCTGTCTAATCCTGATGTCACTGCCTTTTGAACACAAAGGATATAATGCATAGTTATATATGTATAGTTATCTCTGTGATCACCCCCCCCCCGAACTCCCAAAAGAAGTAAAAACTGCTCCCTCTCTCCTCGCTTTTAAAAAAACTGCTGAAAACACACCTACAGTATGTGTATGGAGAGGGAGGAAGACTGATATGCCTGACTTATACTCTTGCCTAGATATGTGACACAGTGGGTTAAACTGCTGAGTTGCTGAACTTGCTGACCGAAAGGTCGGCAGTTCAAATCCAGGAAGTGGGGTGAGCTCCCATTATTAGCCCCAGCTTCTGCCAACCTAGCAATTCGAAAACATGCAAATGTGAGTAGATCAATAGGTACCACTTTGATGGGAAGGTAACAGCGCTTCAAGTAGTCATGCCAGTCACATGACCTAGGCGGTGTATATGGACAATGCAGGCTCTTTGGCTTAGAAATGGAAATGAGCACCAACCCCCAGAGTCAGAAACAATTAGACTTAATGTCAAGGGGAAACCTTTAACCTTTAACCTTTCAGATCTGTTGAACCTTGTCTAGAGACTGGAATTAACTTCAGGCCGCTGGCTGCTGCATAACATGTCATCTTTTTATACTGGTTTTAGCTGTTGTTCTTAGTTGCTTTTATTTAGTGTAAAATGCATATTTATTGTTATATCCATATAGATTATTTAAGTTTTTATTGTCAGTTATTTTGCTTGTTATTAAGTTTAGAGTTAGGTTGCTTTTATATAGTTCAATATGGTTTGTACGGATGTAATTCTGTCTAAATGTTTTTCTCTTTTTGGCACTGTATGTTTGCCACTGTATGAGTCTATAAATTATTATTATTATTATTGAGATGAAGTACCTTGAAACCTAACTATTCATATACGGACAATCCCTGACTTATAAATATCCAACTTACAAATGACTCATAGTTACGAATAGGGTGAGACAACAGAAATCTAAAAATCTACCTCTTGGATAGAAATTCACTCTTGAAAGAGTTATCATGGGGAAAAGATGTCTCCAATGAAGCTTTACCACCCACTCTTGTTTATTTATTTATTTATTATTTTATTTATTTACATTATTTCTACCTCGCTCTTCTCAACCCTTGAGGGGGGACTCAGAGCAGCTTGACAAAAGGCAGCAATTCGATGCCGATACACAATATACAATATACAATAGAAAACCATAAACATTCAGCATTAAAATACAGTTAACACTGAACACGTAATACACATTCACTTGAGTTAAAACAGTGTTCCGTCCACAACATAAGCATTGAGGCATATCCATCAATTTACCAGTACAATTCCAATCCAAAATGCTGCATTGTGCTAATGTGCAAAAGCCTGGTTCCATAGCCAAGATTTTACTTTTTTCCTGAATGCTAGGAGGGATGCGGTCAATCGTATTTTGCTTGGGAGTGCATTCCACAGACAGGGAGGCACCACCAAGAAAGCCCTATCTCTCATCCCCACCAACCGCATTTGAGAAGTTGGTGGGAGCGAGAGCAAGGCCTCCCCGGATGATCTTAAATTACAAGGTAGGATGTAAGCTGAACCAGAATCGTATAGAGCTTTAAAAGTCAAAACCAGCAGTTTGAATTGAACTTGGAAGTAGTAATCTGGCTGCCACCCGTTGGACTAGTTGCAATTTCTGAACTGTCTTCAAAGGCAGCCCCACGTAGAGTGCATTGCAGTAATCTATTCGGGATGTGACCAGAGCGTGGACGACTGTAGCCAGAACAGACTTCCCAAGGTACGGGCGCAGCTGGCACATGAGTCTTGACTGTGCAAAAGCTCCCCTGGCCACCGCCGAGACCTGGGGTTCCAGGCTCAGCAATGAATCCAGTATCACTCCCAAGCTGCAAACCTGCATCTTCAGGGGGAGTGTAACCCCATCCAACACAGGCTGTAACCCTATGCCCTGTTCGGCCTTACGACTGACCAGGAGGACCTCTGTCTTGTCAGGATTAAGCTTCAATTTGCTAGCCCTCATCCAGTCCGACACAGCAGCCAAGCACCAGTTCAAAGTCTGAACAGCCTCCTTAGTGACAAGTGGGAAGGAGTGACAGATTTGGACATAATCTGCATACAGATAACACCTTACTCCGAAACTCCGGATGATCTCCCCCAGCGGTTTCATGTAGATGTAGATGTTAAATAACATCGGGGACAGTACTGAACCCTAAGGGACTCCACATGACAATGGTTGTGGGGTCGAACAGGTGTCACCCAATAACACCTTCTGGGACCGACCCTCCAGGAAGGACTGGAGCCACTGCAGGGCAGTACCCCCAAGTAACCCCAAGTCCACAACAAGCTATTTTTTTCTGAATCCAGTTATCATAGGGACAAAACATGAGAGGAAATCTTCTGAACAGGGTGCTTATACCATACACATACCATGTATATCTGGTGTTACACTTAAATAATTGTCACAATGCAGGGTCTCGGCCCAGCCCCTTAATCACACACACAGAGACGGTGATCAGCTAACTATTTATTGAATAATAAGAAACAGGTGAAAAGGTAAATTGTCCATAAAAGTATCAAAAATGCAATCAAAATGGTATAGTGTTCGTAGGTAAATCCAAAGGCAAAAAGCTTGGCAAGAGTTCCACAAAAGCAATGCGGATCAAAACAGACTTGGTCCGTGGCAAATCAAACAAGGCAAAGTTCAAGGAATCAAGGCCCAAGAAACTTCTTGGAACTCACGAGCCTCAGTCCTGGCTCCGTGGATCTTCACTCGCTTCACTCCCTTCAAATCAGAAGTGGCCGAGCAACTGAGGATCCGTTCCCACGGATCCTATACTTAATTCCCTTGGTGAGACCCCCGACGCTCTAGGCTTCGGCGCCAATCTGTACTACGGGACCTAGCGCTCCTCTGGCGCTCTAGGCTTCGGTGCCATTCCCTCCTACTGGACTCAATGCTATGTCTCCTATCAAAGCTCCATCCTTGCCTCCCAGCACCTGGGTCGCTATCTTCATGAGAGCCAGACTCCCTTTCAGATTCCATGGGCTCATCCTCCGCTATCTCCCTAACCCTTTCCTGCGACCCGAAACCACCTGGTTTCTCATACTGATTATCTGAATCAGCACTTTCAGTGTCAGCCTGACTTTCCCAGCTTTCATACCCATCAGGCCAACCATCATCCCATTCCAAGCTCTCTGTGGGAGATGAAGGCCCAGCTACCTCATCATCCCCTTCATCCATGTCCTCATCAGCTGCAATTGGCCCTAATGCAATCGGGACCCCCGGGGCCGCCCCCTGCCCCCCAGGCACGAAAGAGAATGGGGTTGCTATAATAATGTACCTGTTCTGACTAACACAAAAATTCAACTTAAGAACAAACCTACAGAACCTGTCTTGTTTGTAACTTGAGGACTGCCTATATACAGCCTGCTTATAAAGGCTGGTTTATGAATCCAACGGAATAGTCAAAAGTCTATGCAACCAGATTCTTTCTCTCATCTCATCTCAAAGGCGCTACAATATTCCTGTTCACCAAACAGTACATCTTGGTTGTTATTAAATATCAAATAAGGCACACCTTTTCCATCACAACTTCTGCAAATATAAAATAATTAATGGCCCTGCAATTGATAACACAGGAAATTATATTTTAGTTTCTGATATCAGACCAGATGGTCCAAGTAACATGTGTATCGCTAAATTCAAAGGCACAATAATATACGATATCATTTTGCAGCAAGTTGCTATCACTCCATTGTATTCTAATAAAGTTCAATGAGGAATTTCATGCCTCTCAGCTACTGTGTTTTATAAAATAGTTTTATACAGTCTTGTTGTGGACCAGGAATCATAACTGAATTTCCGTTGCCATTGTAATTAATGTACCTTCTTCACATGTGTGAACATAAATCTTATTTACTACTTATTTCAGGAATTTCTGGCTCACAACTTTAAAATGTACAGTGTAAAATAAAACAATTTCTTAAAACAACCCAAAGAGTTACATGAATGCTCTGTAGCATTATTCATCTTATAGACAATTTAATTTAATTGTAGAGATTTGGCTTTTCATATCTATGGCTGCCTAGCCATCTGTTTGGAGGGCTTTGATGGTGTCTTCTTGCATGTTAGAAGAGAGTTGGAGTGGATTGTCTTTGGGGTTCTCTTCTAGATATATGTTCCCTATCATGTGTCTGTGTGTGTGTGTGTGGTTTTTCATTTCAAGGGTTTTTATGATGTCTTCTTGCATGGTAGAAGAGTGTTGGGCTGGATGGCCCCTAAGGGTCTCTTCCAGATCTGTGATACCTGTCATGTGTGTGCATGTGAGTCTATCCTTTCTATGGCTGGCTGGCTATCTGCCTAGAGAGCTTTCTGGGGTTTTCTTGCCTGACCTGCCTGTGGCCCAGTCTGGTTCAATTGAAAAGAAAGGATAGGGAAAGAGGAGATTTCAGATATATGTGATTTTGTAATGGTTGTGGGTAGGTAATATTTATGGTGGTTTAATTGGGTATTGATCTCTTTGTCTGTTCACCTTTTCGGGAGAATAACAGGAGTGTGGCTTCCTCGTTGGCCATGCCCCTGTGTTATTTTCCTCCTGGGAGAGGCCATAGGGACCTCCCAGGGAGCGATCCCAGTGTCTCCTCCTCTCTATGTTTGAAAATCTGGTTACCAGTATTGAAAAATTCTAAAATCGGGACAGTAAATAAAAGCACACCATTCAGAAAACAGAAGAATTCCAGACATGAAACAATCAGGGCCAGGTAACATCTTCCAACAAATGATTCCCCCAGGCAGGAAGATGCCAGGCTTTGAAGTAGCAAGACTATACATTGTTAATCAAGGTGGGCAATTGCAACAATGACACTTGGGCCAAGTAGAAGAGAGCTCTCCCTCCCACCCCGGACCTTCCACAGATATATAAAGAGAAGCCACCCATAGGATAGTAAAACATCCAGGCAATGGCCCCTGGGCATCACTCTTGGAGATGGGCCATTCTCTCACAGCAGACGTGACTTACAGTTCTGAAGTGGGTCCTGACCCCTATGAGCAAAGCAGGCCTTCCAATTCTTCAAGAAGGCCAGTACTTGAAAAGGGGCACATAGAAGGCACCCCCAATTTTATAAGGGATGAGTAATTATGATTCTTTAAAAAAATAGGGGAGTGTGCCCAGGGGGCATCACAAGGCATTTTTCTTTTAAGAGACTGCTTCTTTCTCCCCAAACATGTTGGAGCTCCCTTCCTTCACTTCCCTCTGACAAAGAGAGAAAGGGAGAGAGAGAAGAAGGATGAACATGTCCAAAGGGGGAGGGCTGAGGAGGGCGAACCCATATACAAAATGGAGGGAGGGGGCTTGAAAGATCAGCAATCTCCCTCTGACTGAGGTTGTCCCCACCAGACTTGAACTGGGGTCATGGGGACCAGGAGCCTCACTCTTTGCCTATGCAGATCCTCAGGGAAGATCGCAGGCCAGCGAGGCAGGCAGCGGGAGGGAGGGTGGCTGAGAGAGGTTTTGTGCACACCAGGGAGGAGGGAGGGGGGGGGGGGCCGGCACTGGGTGGAACCACCCAGCAATAGGTCCAGAGGAGCCTTTGCAAAGCATGGAGAGGAAGAGACGAGAAACCAATGGATGGAGGGGGGTGTTGCGCATATGTGATCTGTCATCTCATACTTTTTAGAATTGTTTAGTTATTCCCAATGGGGTTTTTTTTTTTTGGGGGTTAGAATGTTGGTTATACCTTGGGGTGTGAGGCGTTTTGAGGCCAAATTTGCTGTCATTTGGCCTTGTAAGTTTTTTGGTTTTTTTTTTTAGTTTTTAGTGTTTTCATGATGAACAGAAGCTATATATGGGCAGGGCCGGCCCGACCTAATTTGGGGGGGTACGCGAAGAAATTTTGTTGCCCCCCCCCGCCGCCGCCGCCGCCGCCACTCACCGCCGCCGCCACTCACCGCCGCCGGCGCCGCATGCGTGCAGTGCAGGTCTTGCGCATGCGCGCTGGCTCCAAAGCGGCAGCCGCGCTTGGGAGGAGTGCGCGTGTGCAGAAGCGTCTACAGGCGCTATAGCGCCTGTAGGTGCTCTGCGCACGCGCGGACGGCGGGCGCAGGGCAGTGTGGCGGCGGTGGGGCGCGCGGAGTCGCGGCGGCGCCTCAGCCGGTGGTGCCCCTCCCAGGCGATGGCGCTCTCTGGCGACCGCGGAGGTCGCGGAATCCCTGGGGCCGCCCTGTATATGGGCCAGGCCAGTGGCAGATGGGTGGAGAGTGTTTGTGTGAACTAATTCACACAGTGCAAAAAAGAGAAAAGAATGAAAGAACAATATTTACAATGAAGAGCTATTTTAACCAACATAAACTTAACAATATTTTAGTGGAAGACCCCCGGAGTCATCCAGTACATACCCCTTCTGCCATACAGGAAGAGCACAATCAAAAAGCCCACAACAGAAGGCTATCCAGCCTTTGTAACAATAATAATAGCCCCAGAGGCCATCCAGTCCAACCCCCTTCAACCAAAGCACCCTGTGAGCAGGGAGAGAGAAATAGGGTTTTGGAAGCAAAAAAGTGTGGGGGGGGGGAGGCATAAAGGAAAGAGTCTGAGTGGGGGGGGGGGTGTCTGTTGCTGTTGTTTCCGGCAGCTCTAAACTTTCATTTCTTTGCATTTCTCAGGAGGAGGAAAGAGGAGGAGGAGGGAAGCAGCATGGTGCCATGGAGCCCCTCACTATCACCCACAGAGCCCCAAGGGCTCTGCAAAGCATAGTTTGAGAAACCCTGGTCTAGGCTATTTTTCTGGGCATGCTTCCTGTTGGGGGAAAAAAAGAAAACATGCTGTTCTTTTTCTTTTGGAATGGAGGGAGGCATTCGAAAGACGCAGCCTGTTATCAAAGCAGTGCAATAACCAGGGGCGGTCCAACCTAATCTGGGGGGGTACGCAAAGAAAATTCCCCCCCGCCGCCGCGTCACTCACCGCCGCCGCCACGCCGCCGCCGCCACGCCCATGCCGCCGGCACACCACTGCCGCCACGCCACACCGCCGCCACGCCGCTGCCGCGCAACCGGCCCTATCGGCCGCGGCACACCTCCGTGGCGCACCTTTCTGCGCGTGCCTCCGTGCCCCCACCGCCGCCGCACTGCCCTGCGCCGCCGGCCACACGTGCGCAGAAGCACCTACAGGTGCTATAGCGCCTGTAGACGTTTCTGCGCATGCGCAAACGTCCGTTCACGCGCACTCGCTCCCAAGCGCGCGGACACAGGGCTGTGCGGCAGCGGTGGGGGCGCGGAGGCGGAGCGGCGGCACCCCTCCCAGCTAGTGGTGCCCCTCCCAGCCAGTGATGTCCTACGCGACCGCGTAGGTGGCAGAATCGCTGAGACCGGCCCTGGCAATAACTTCCAGCATATCACATCTTGACTTCACAGGTTCTTTTCTTTGTCTTCACTCTCACCACTGTCTTTTTTGCAATAACGACATTTTAGTGTCTTTGTTATAAGAATCATCTCCTCTTTACATGAAGTTCCCCACATACTTTGCAAGAAAAATCAAGTCTTACAACTGCCAAGTGGAACCTTGCAAAACAAATAGTTGATATTTTTCACATTTTTTCCTTGACATATCCATATTCACCTGGAGGTTTGCTTTGCTTGGGGTGAGATTTGATGGCAACTGTTGCTCCTTACAGTGATTCATCACTCTGCAAATTTCATACCATAGAACATAGGGAGGAATGAGATTTTAGGGCAAAAGAGAAGTGCAAGTCAGGGAGGGAAAAGTTCTAAATTAAAACATCTGGCTGGGTAATTACATGCACTAAAAAGTTTACAGTCTAAACTACCCATACGTAATTGATCAAACTATGGTGATGTGTCACTTTCACTTACCCATATTAAGTAGTGGGTTTCACCTAGCTATACCCCATGCTAACCTCCACTGATGACCTGCTACAGTACACTTATTAAAGCTGCAATTATGAGGTGATCCATAATAGCTAGGGTCTTGGTTCAGAGGGAGATTTTTCCCCCTGCAGCTCACATGCGACAATTAAAGATAATTTAAAGTGTAAGTAATTGAGCTCAGTTTCTGGAAACTACTGTAGAGGTCTTGTCCCAAACATCGGACAGATGAAGTGGTGTATTTTGACAAGTTTTCTGTAGACTTCCACTAAATGCCAACCAGGAGTTCTATTTTTTTTGGTGCTACTGGCCAGGGAAA
Organism: Anolis apletophallus; assembly: GCA_030556195.1. Taxonomy (NCBI): domain Eukaryota; kingdom Metazoa; phylum Chordata; class Lepidosauria; order Squamata; family Anolidae; genus Anolis; species Anolis apletophallus. Next base: position 128,628,142 of record JARBWK010000001.1, on the reverse strand, counting down.
TGGTGCTTGCAAAAGGTTAAACCTCATGACAGGAGAGGGTATTGCTCATGTTCTGTACCATGGAGATCCAATTCCAGTGTAAATCTTAATTTTTCAGTCATAAATGTTGGCATCGGTTTGTTGAAGTGCTTGTGACATCTATAACAATAGTTTTCAAATATTTTAAATCTGGCTCTGGCTGTCTTCCACCCAAGCAATACATTTTGTGAAGCATTTTGAGACAAATATGAAGGAACAAACTGACCCCACGGTTAACTTCTATCACCCTCGAGCATGATAAAGTCTACAACTGTTTGGGACTGCAGTTCTTAGAATTCTTAGGATATACTCTGAATTGGCCCTGGAGCTAGTGACGCACACCTCCCTAGTCCCAGAGGAAGCTCCAAACACCCTGCTGAATCTACTACAGCACATTGACCTCCACCAAGACCACATTGGACCCACTAGACTAGGGGTGGGCAATTGCTGGCCCTCCAGGTGTTTTGGACTTCAGCTCCCAGAAATCCTAGCCAGTTTACCTGCTGTTAGGATTTCTGGGAGTTGAAGTCCAAAACACTTGGAGGGCCGGTAATTGCCCACCCCTGCACTAGACTATCACCTCACCTTCTATATCACTGTGACCACTCCCAGTTGACTACAGAGCTCCATGCAAGTTCATGGCCGCTACTTGAAGCAGGGCAAAACTGGTTTAACCCAAGACAACCCCTGAAGTACAAGAAAACCATGGGAATAGCCAAGGGTCAATTCAGGGTAAATCTGATTTTACATGCCCTTGTACACTTACCCAAAGAGAAAATTTTAATGGCCCACTCTTCTTGGACTTATTATTTGTCAATTTGCAGATGGAATTATCACACAAATTCCTTTTAAATATATACAGCAGAATGTAACATTATATCTTCATGTGATATTTGTTGTTGAAAATTGAAAATTCATCTTCTAAAATGAGGATAGAAACTTAGATGTCTGTGATAATGATTTCAGGACATTCAATTCATAATACAAGGAGCAGAGTTTGAATAAAGAGATAGCTCATCTAGTAATTATTTGTGCCATCTCATGAAACAAAATAGATGGAATCTGAATTTTTAAATTTAACATATTAAAATGTATCCACTAAACACAATTCTGACCCCAGCAAAGTCATAAGCACAGAACAAGACCAAATGAAATAACTCTGTGCATGCATTATAGATAACTCACATTAAAGCACTAAGTATTTGAAATATATATATTCATGTCCCCATATATCCAAAAAGAAAATACTGAGACTATAGGTCTCTTTTCAAAAAAGAACAGATAACAATCCGCAACATCTAACCCATGGATGTAATATAAAAGGAAAGAGAGGATGTGGTGCAGATGATTCAAGTTACCGAACAAAACTATAGATAAATGGTCAAATATGTAAAATATAGGTATTTCATGGTCAAGGAATGAAGCAGCTACCTATAGAACACTGAGGAGCTCCCATAGAGCTCATGACAGAGAATAAAGACTAAACATAGCTAAAATAAAATTTAAAGATTACAGAGCAGAAAACTCAAGAAGGTGAGCCAAGTTAACCACAAACTAGGTCAAAGTGACTCTTGGAACCAAGAATGCAGAGAACACACAAACATTTCCACCTCAGCCTCATAGTCAGTCAGAATTGTTGCACAAACATGGTCCACATAGAGATTCAGACTAACACAATTTAGCACTTCCTTAAAGCAATAGGTTCCCCCAGTCACCATAATGGAACTCAGCCATTGATTGGCAATCAGTTAGCCAGTGAAGCTCCTCCACATTCTTCTCCCCTCACAACACAAATACACTTGTCTGTCTTTTCCCACACTGCTTCAATGCTGCCAGTACTTGTTGTGTGCCATCTGAACAAACAATCCAGGAGCCAACCAGTCTCCTTGGTATGCATTTCTCATTTTGCACTCATAGGATAGAGGTGTGCATTCAGACCACAATTTTTAAAGGGAATAGGTGGATTACAACTGCCAGAATCTTTCCGTTAGCATGAAGGATTCTGAGTTATGGTGCAAAAAAATTAATATTTTTCAGACACACACTCACTACTTCCATTTTAGTCCACCTAGAACAAATTGTGCTTAGCCCAAGTACATTGAAAGCAAACAGCTAAAATACAGAAATCTGTGGATCAGTGATAGACTTGGTTTCCCCTTTTCAGCAATAGGGGTCCTTGTCTCCCCAAACCATCTGAGCCAAACTCAAATTGCTACCTATCAGTTCGCAACCATAACCTTAATAGTCCCTAACACATGTGAATGTGCCTCACCACATCAGATGTCTCAAAGGGATTTCCTCAAATAGACCTCTAATTGCTGTCCAAAACATCATGCCTCCTGAAGTTCTGAAGCATTGTGAGATGCTAGTAAACAATTATGCGTTATGATTTCAACAGCCAACTCCATTGCCTGCAGCTTGTCTTGATGACATTAGAATTCCCGTTTCTTAATTAAGAATGTAGCATTTGACCTTTGTTATAGGAAACATATGCTCAGCATCTTATTTGTGTACATCCTGCTGTTAGTGCTTCCTCTTCTTTCCTCTGTCCTCCTTCTCCCCCCTCTTTTTCTTCTACATGTTTTCTCCCCCCCTCGCATTAACCTGGTGTACAAATGAAAGAAAAACCAATATCTTCATATTCATGCTGGCATAATGGAACATTGGAGAGCGTTTCATCATAGCATAACTGCAGCAAAGAACTTGGAAAAATGACTTTTTTGGCTACAACTCTCAGCATTTCCCAGCCTGCATGGGTATGTATGGCTGAATTTTAGGAGCTGAAATCCAATTCTTTCTCCACCCCTTTCCTCACACTATGTCAATGTAAGCCATGAAGTCTGTAAGTCAAAATAACCACAGGGCATTGTTTTGGAAGTCCTTATTCTCCTCACTGCTATTGTTGGTGTCCATCTGCACATCATGTCCCTCTCAGTCTAATTTGCTACTGCTCTTTCATTTTCAGCATCTTATGATTTTTACTCTTCCTTGGTAGCCAAGGTAGCATGGAAGAATGCAAATAAGAGAACAAATTGTTGTTTTTAAGCAAGCATGAAATAATCATATTGTGCTGTTCTTTGTGGATGGCCAATTTGGCAAAGAAATCTGTGGAAAACAGTGAAATGGAATTAAAATTTATTTTCCCTCCTATTTTGGAACCTAACACAGGTCTTAAAATGAATAATTTAATTATAGCAAAAACAGCAATAAAGACACAGCTTCAGGATGAATCCCAGAAAAAAAATTGCTTATGCAATGTACCTGATTCAAAGGTTGCTTCTGAAGCAAGAACAGATGATGTCAAACAACCACTGTTTATTATTTTAAACTCTATTTTTTCACAAAGTGGAAACTTATGGGTAATAATCACATTTCCAATCAGTTGTACTTAAATGGAGTGGCTTTAAAAAAATTTAACTGGCTCAAACTGAAGGTCATCATCCAAACCAACTGGAGACTTGGACTCTTACTAATTGTAAAGAAGTGAGTTAGTAATATGTTTAACTCGCACATAAATAAATGGAACTTAAAAACATTAAATCTATCTGGAACATCTTGAAGAAGGCCCCATACACCCTGATCTATATTATTTATTATATTGTGATCTTTAAAGAGGATAGGGAGACTTGAAGTTAATGAAGCATTATGCTGAGCTGCTATCACACAGCATTTGTATAAATCAGCAAAAGTTTTATCTAAAAATTAAAAAATAAGGATCTGAAATAATCAGCTTGGAAAAATTCTACAAAAAAGCACTGTATTAGTCTTGTTATACAGTGGCAGAATTACATTTCATTACAATTGGGAATAAAGCATTAAAAGGTTATTTTTGTGGTTGACATCCCTCAGAATTTCCACTGGCAATTCTGGCGGAGGAATTCTGGGAATTTTACATACTCCGAGGCTTTCAGCGCACTTGACAAACAAAACTACAGATATCAGACTAGATCCAAGGATGACTTTTAAAAAGAAATTGAAAAGTATGAATACTATGATGTGGGTCATAATTCTGTGCACAAGGTAATAACAATGACTGTTACATCTTGAGAAAATCCTCACAAATGTGAAAATGTTAACTTGATGCCTACTTTGCTACACCCAATTCTGACCCCAGTTTTAGGCTCCTAACAAGAAAACGAAAATTGCTTTCAAACAGCTGAGAAACATTCCATCTGATTTTCCATACGAACCCACAGGCAGGCAACTCCAAACCATGGTTTTGGCAGAGGGCACCATACCACAAACAGCTTTGAGCACCAAACCCTCTGGGCAAACTGCAGCCTGTTTACTTGTGTCACCGAGAAAGGTTTGCTGCACCACAAGCCATCTCAGGCTCAACATGTCGAAAGGCAGGTGAAGTTATTTCTAATTATACATCTGGGTAAAGATTTACATGAGTGAACACGCTGAGCACATGTGAAAAAAATCAGTTCTGAGTAGTTTGTCTAGCCTTTCTTTCCTTAACTACTTCGATCCTTTCCGAATACACCAGTAAAGGGCTGAATAGAACACAAGATAATGAGTAACCACAAACTCTGAAGCACTGACACTACTTGTCTAGCAAAGCCAATATGCAGTAACTTGATCATTTAATTTTGTGCATTGGAGAAGTACATCCTCATGATACAAAAATGGGATATGACACAGGATTTTCTAAATGCAGTAGCTGTGGTGACATTTAATCAGCCCTACATTTGAAAGTCAACTAGCAGTCCACCCTCACAAATTTTTCATGGTATACATGATATACATGAAAGATATAAAATTGAGGTCATATCACCAGTCAATAAATTTGGAGCCAGCCTGGAGATGAAATTGCCCCACACTGCTGGGATGGTAGATTGGAATCTACATGGTTCAGCCAAACGGAGACTGTGTCAGCCCTATCTATTTTCTATGTCTTCAAGATCCCTTCTGCCAGCCACAGAGCTTCAACTCAGCAAGTCAACATGAGTCTGGGTCAGGGCCGTAGCCAGAATTTTGTTTCGGGGGGCCGAATGTGAGTGAGAGAGGATCTACCGTAGCAAACCTTTTTAAAAAAATTTTTTGTATCTTTATCCCAATACCCCCATGCATATGAGATATATTGAGCATGGTGATCAGATCATGATATCAATACACATAACAGTTTAAATAATAAATGTTATTTATTTACTTTCATTAACAAAATGTTTAGAATACTTTTTAAACTTATTTTTACTTTACAGCAACAGTCTTCTTTTCTTCTCCCCAGCCATTTTGTCAATTACTTTTTCTGGTTTGATAGTGATGTCCCGATGGATGGAAATCATTGCTAGTCCACTAAGTCTTTGGTCTGTCATTAAACTTCTAGATACACTTTTCACTCTCTTCATGGTTGAAAACGATCTTTCCACACTGCATGTTGTTACTGGTAGAGTAGCTAACACAATCAAAAGGAAATGTATTGACCGATAGTAGGTTTTGTCACACAGTTCCAACACTTTAAGTACCTCAGTATCTTTCTGAATTGATGGTGTAATATTACACCACATCATATACTCGGCCTTGACGGAAGCAAGTGCTGCATCATTTTCAAAGTATTCTGACAGTTGTTCCATATGGTGAACTTTGTCTAGACCTGAAAACCCAGGGAGGAGAACCTGGAAACTGGTTAAAATGTCTTCATTTGTCATGAACCTTGGAGTAATGTTCTGTATGAGTGAATCAACACATGGTATGAACACCGCAACTCTGAAATAATCTTCTACAGAAGTAGTCCCTGGATTTGCCCGATGCACCTGTCTTGAACTTTGCCTTGGAATAGTCAAGTTGCTTTGAAATATGTTTTCAGATGTTGTTCTTGCTAAGTCAAAGAGTTTTAAAAAATGACCTTTTGCATCTGCTCTCAACATCTCTAAAGACTTCAACAGTGACTTAGCATGGTTTATGGCAGATGCCATATCAAGACTTTTTTCCTGAAGAAAAACTGATAGGGGCAAAGTAAGGCTGAAGAGTTGTTCACAAACAAACAGGCTAACAAGGAAATCACTTTTTTCAATTGCAGTCAAAAAGTTTAAAGCTGAAGAAGATATTTTCCATGGTTTCTCTGAGATTTCTTCTAATTCAACTACAATCGGCTTAAATAGTTCAATGAATGTTAATACACTGTCATGCCTCTCAATGAAACGAGTCTCGCATAAACGTGACAATCTTTTTTTATTTGTTTCTGGCACATGAACACTAATATTAATCTGCAAAATATTGATAGCACTTGAACTGTTTCTGAAGAAATCTGTTATTTCTTTTATTGTTCCAAGACAATTTCTGACCGAAGAGCTTGAAAATGTATCACTCAGTGCAAGGTTCAGTCGATGACTTGCACAATGAAAATATCTTGCTTTGGGGTATGTTTCTCGAATTCTTGTTTGAACTCCACTTAGATGGCCAGCCATGGTGGCAACTCCATCATAGCCCTGCCCTACACACTTGCACATATCCAATTTCAACATGTTGCATTTTTCTAGGATAACTTTAGTGACATTTTCTGCTGATTGGTCGTATATAGGTATAAATCCTACAAAATCTTCTCGGATGACTGGTAAGTTTTCCTTTAAATCTACATAGCGAAGACATAACGAAAGCTGCTCTGTTGCCAATACATCCATAGTTTCATCAGCCAGAATGGAGAAGCAATCAGACTTGCAACAATCTCTTCTGTCACTAAACTGCAACTGATTGAAATTATCTCATTCTGTATTTCAGGACTTATGTATGTAGCATTCTTGCCACAGTTAATAACATGTCTCCTTAGATTTTTGTCTCCAGAGCATGCTCTAAATCGTAGTAAGGCTCAAAATTTCCCATCTTTTTTGAAGGTTTTTCCAAAGAGAGGACCACTGTCTTCATTTCCTCTAAGAGGCAACTCTTCCTCTGCACAAAAGAGAATTGTTTCTATAATGGGAAGTAGAGCAGCTCTGTTTTCCTCCTTCTCCCTTGCATGTTGTGTGTCTAGTTGAGAGCAAATATCTTTTTTGTTTTCCTGACATTATCTTAGTGAAATTGTCTGCATGTACAACACAAGCTTTGTGATATTCTGTAGCAGAGTGTTTCATAAATGTCTCTTTGGCTTTCTTCCAGTCTCTAAAACCGCACGTAACCAACTTTCCAGGAGCCTCATGAGTTCCTTTTCCTATAACATGGGGATACAACAAAAAACATGGTTTGCAATAAACTGCATCTTCTTTTTTAGAATAGGCCAAGAAAGCATATCCTGAGGTGGGGTCTGTAATCCATTTCTCTTGAAATCTTCTTGTTTGATTTTTACTTTGGGTTGAAGGAAAAGTGTAAGGCTGTTTTGGGAGGAGAACTGACTGAAGAATGTTTTTCTTTGTGTTTTCATCTATCTTCTCTTGTTGAATGTCTCCTATGTCAAAAGACTCTGCCTGCCAGTTATAAAAACACATCTTTGAAAGTTCTGATATTTTGTCAGCTTCAGAAGTACGACCACTTTGTTGGCTTGAGCAATGGGAGGCTGATGTGGTACTGCTCGAAGAAGGAACGGTATTATCCTCATCTGAAAAAGTAATACTACTTTTAGTACTATGAATGGAATAAATCTGTTACTGCAAACATTGTATTGTTTACTGAGTTGCTGTGAGTTTTACAGGCTGTATGGCCATGTTTCAGAAGCATTCTCTCCTGATGTTTCACCCACATCTGTGGCAGGCATCCTCAGAGGTTTGAGGTCTGTTGGAAACTACGTAAGTGAGGTTTATTGTATACTTGTATAACAATGTCCAGGGAGGGAGAAAGAACTCTTGTCAGTTGGAGGCAAGTGGGAATGTTGCAATTATCCACCTTGATTAGCATTGAATGTCCTTGCAACTCAAGACCTGACAGCTTAATGCCTGGGGACTCCTTTGTTAGGAAGTGTTAGCAGGCCTTGATTGAGAGAGAGAGCTTTCCGGAGAGCCTGCAAGACTGTCCTATTCCAACAAGCTTCCGGCCCCTAAATATTTGTGACCAATCTGAAATAGCCCTTATATTGCTTTTATACTGCTTTATATGTATTTGATGTACTTTTATATTGTTCGTTTGATCATTGTTGTAAGCCACCCGAGCCACGTTGGGAGAGGCGGCTAACAAATCAATAAATAAATAAATAAATAAATAAATAAAAATGTCTGCAATTTCTGATTGTTGTTCTTCATTCAGTGTCCAGATTTTAGAGTTTTTAAAAATACTTGTAGTCAGATTTTGTTCATTTTCATGGTTTCCTGCTTTGCATTGAAATTGACCACATGCTTGTAGATTTCAATAGCTTTTCTGTATAGTCTCACAGCAGTAACCCAGTGATTCCGGCCATGAAAGCCTTCAACAACAAATTGTATGTTTTATATATCCAAGATTGTTCTACAATCATTTACAACTTAAATGTACAAAAGAAGCTAGTGAAATTACTGTGTGTACTCAGTGCTGCTCTTGTGGCAAAACAATGAACTTCAATAGGGAGAGATAATTTAAGGCCTACTAGCCTAATATATATAAATGCTATTATAATATTTAAAAAGATGCATCAAAATCAGGATACCTACAAGTTTTAAAAGAAAAGGGATTGAGCAAGCAGTGTATTATACATAGTTAATATAGTGTTATTCTGAATAAAACATAAGTTACCTTTAACTTTAGATGAAATGTTTTCCTCTCTGGGCTTTTTGAAGAATAAATCTATGCTCTTTTGGCTTCTTTTCATTTTAGCTTTTCCTTCCAAGCAAACTCTCTGCTAATTCTAAACTACCCAGAAATCCCCACTCCAAAACCCAGAATTCTAAAGCTAGGTCTCCTGACTCCCCCTCTTTTCTTAAATATACAGGCTCTAAATTACATATTCTGCCCTTGGAGGCAAGATATTAATAGCATAACTAACTTCATTTTAATGTAGAATAACTGTTTTTAATAATAACAACAACAACAACAACACAGGGCATTGAACCGAGCCCATGATGGATCTGAAACAAACCTGTGCATACAGGCAGGAATTGGGGAATGATTGCCCCTTTCCAAATGGACCACCCTGAAAATTTCGGGGGGGGGGGCTGAAGCCCCTTTAGCGCCCCCCCCCCCCTGGCTACATGCCTGGTCTGGGTTGAATTGCCTCCATAGACAAGCCCTGAATTGGTGCAAGCCATTCAATTTGTAGAAAGGACTTCTGAGATAGATATACTGTATAAGAGATGGAAAAAAGGGAGGGAGGGAAGGAAAGAAGGAGGGAGGGAGGAAGCTGAACAGTGAGAGGTTGAGGAAGGACCTCATTAAATCTTATGTTAAAGTTAAGGCCAAGATTCTGCCTTGCTATAGAAATGGCCATTCAGTGATGCCAGACAGCAGGCAGATGAGTAAGGATGCAGAACTGGATGCATTTCCACTCATCCCCACCCTCAAACAACACAGGCCCCATTACACAGACCTGAAATATGAAGGAAGTGGAATAAAAGGAGGAAAGTGTCCAGAAAGCACGTACCGGAGTGCACATTTAACCCAATGCAGTGTATTAAAAAAACTCTCTAGAAAGTCTGAAATTGGCAACAAAATGCACTGCAGCTGATCAGTGTATGGCCACTGCAGAGCAGGTATTTGGAGCAAAATGTGCAGCACTCATGGAAACAGCACCACTTGTTGGAATATCCAATTGCACGAATCAGATATGGTGCTCTCAGAAAGGTTACAAAAAAACCCAACCAACCACCTTTTCTCTAGAGGGAATTGCTTTCCCATTTTTGTTTCCTCCTGACATTATTCCCATAACTGATTCTTATACGATAGGCTGCTTCTGTTCAACATTTTTCCTAATAGGGTAAGATTTTTATTTAAAAAAACTTATGTTGGATCACTTCAGCATGAGGGGAGCTTTGTGAACTTCATAGGAGCTTCTTCACAGCTCCCTGGGTGCCTGTGGACACTCTCATGAGCAGAAATTGATCTCCTTAATTCATATTAATAATCCCAAAGCTTGACTTTGTCATTTTATATAAGAAACATCATTTTACTACACCACTATATATCATGGGACTTGAGGCTCCATGGGTTTTAGTATCCAGAAGATCCTGTAACCAAACCCCAGCAGATACTTTAGAAGTTTGCGTTTTATGTACTTAGGCATGCAAAAACTTTTATTGGTCCTGTAGCAATAAATCTCACCTTCCATTTTAAATTAAAAGTTTGATTTGTACTCCTATTTTAAATACCTGTTGCATTTTTTAAAAAATGGCAAAAGAGGGGGGGTCATGAGTCCCTTTGAAGAGATGGTGGTGTGGTATTAATGATGATGATGATGATTATTATTTGGAAAAAGTTTAAGAAGCCCTGCCCTAAATCATCCATTACATAGGACAGCAGTAGGCAAAATTCTCCGTTCCCCTACATATGAAGACACTTGAAAATAAGTGCAAATTCTTACAGTATCAACAATGAATTGAAGTATAATTGCATCATCTCTATTATTATTCAAATTTTCGAATAGACTTCATATCTGCAGCATTATCCTTTCTGCTGTCCAAATGCAACCCAATTGACTGATTGTGGAAGTGACATAAGTAGACATTAGGATTCATGTGCTATTATTGGATACAGTTTTGTAAATAGTAAGGTGTCTCTGTCATATCAAGATCGTCAGTTCCAAACTGATGGAAAAGAAATGGCAGTTTACAGGCAGCCCTTCTGTTCAAAGGTTATTGACTCATCAGGATGACTGAGGGTGTGCAACCTTGTCATCCTCTTAGCAAAAACTATTTCTGTCTCTCAAACAAACATAGGGTGAAAAGCAGATGAAAAAAAATACCTTGTGGCTTCCCCAAAGGAAAGCCTCATGGTCCCATGTGACCAGACCGTCAACAGGCCTCCTCTCTTTTTTGATCTGCTGAATCTCAGATCCAGTTTTTCCAAAACCTCCTCACAAATACCGGTGTACTAACCTCAGGAAAACAAACTCAAAATGCTTGGCTGAGATCCTAGTGGAGCTGAAAGCTTTTGAGTTGAAGCCAGGCTGAATGGAGCATTCTGTTGTTGGTTTTTAAGAGCCCTCAATTCATTAAGACCAGGAGTTGGATAATGTTTCCCAGATTGCTCATCAGGCCAATGTACTTTTCTGCTATTGCTACTTATTCAATGTAGGGGCGGGGAAGGGGGGTGCAGAAAGGAAACTTTATTAAACTTTTTTGGGGAGAGCATTTGGCAATGCTACTCAGACCAATTTGCATTTCATTAAGGGATATTGTGTTTGCCCAAATGTTATTTGGTTCTGATCTTTTCCAACCACATAGGGGTAGCTTTCTTTCATTTAAAAAAAATTTAAGTGATGTGCTTCAACTTTTTTGGCACAAGTAGTTATAATGATAGCATTTATTTTTGCTAGTACATGAAGTTACAGATTCAAAGGTGTTTTGAGTGTTGATAAGATAAAAAGGAACAGAAACCCAGTTTTAAAGGATACAGAACACGATCCAAGCAAAAGTGAATGACATATTGGCATTTTCAGTTCATTGTGATGGGAGAAATAAACATTTTTATTTAGTCTTTCTGGTTGGACCTCCTGGACGACAAAAATATTTATTTTTCTTGGTGGTCAGGTGTGGTTTGAACCTACCATTTTTTATTTTTTTTAATGCAAAACATTTTCAAAAACAATTATTTTGATAAACAGAAACTTATCTTCATATGAGTTGTTTTTCTATTTCCCCTAGGTTCTCCTGGATGAAGGTACAAAATATGCAAACTACACTTGTGCTTCCTCATTGTAGTGAAATTACTAGATTTCCGCTATGGTGGTAACATGAAATATAATGTGCAAGGAAGTTGTTTAAAGCACAGTAAAATCAAATGAATACATCCCTAAGGGTTTTAGAGGAGTAGCAATTTTAAAATATTTCCCATTCCTTAAGGAGGTTAGAGGGAAGAGACATATCTTTCCCCCTGCAGTTACTGAAGAGCAAAAAAAATCTGCGAGACATTAAATCCAAGGCCAGATGATGTTACTGGAGAACAACTCTGTTCACCTCTCCTAGCCCTCCGCCACGGGCAGCGTGGGCGGTAATAGGAAATACAATACGCTTGGAATATTAAATTAATACTATTATGTCTAGGCTGAAATGAAGTACATTCCACAAGGGTAAATAATCCTCAACTATCAGCACAGGTAGAACATTTTTAATCAGCCAGTTTATATTAGGACAGGTTTCCAGCCCCAGGGATGTAGCCCCAGGGAAAGAACCGAGAGATACACATGTTAGGGCAATTCTTTGTAATGAGCAACAATTTCCCTAGTGCAGTCTTCTTCAATGGGTTGGGTTTCATACGAACTAAGGATGATAGAAATTGTAGCCCATCCTAGCAGAAGAATTGGGGACTTGGATAAATTTTAAATGTCATCTTGAATTATATTTTTAGGACTTTGGGGAGAGTTATAAACATTCATGGCAGAAGTCAAAGGCAACATATCATAGCATGTATAGTTGGCTCCCTTGCAACTTGTTGCTCTCCAGCTGTGTTGGGCTACAACCCCTCATCCTGGACCAGCAGCCATGGAGATTATAGTTCAAAGCATCTGAAGATTGCCACATCAGAGGAGGATATGCTAAAGTGTTGTGCTAAACCTCTAGAGCTTCAGGTTCGAACTCCTATGATTGCAATACTTGATGCATAAGTTAAATCAGGGGGTTTACTATTCATTTTACAGAATTGAGTAATTGTGTAAATTTTCTTTAACAGTGTCATGCCTGCTCCAAATGGAAAGTATATATTTCTTTACTCTAAAACAGATTTTGGACTTGGAACATTACATTTGAATATTTATTTATTAATAGTGCCCATTGGAAACTGAGAAATTAAGTCAATGCCATTCAGAACTGAAAGCCATTAGATATTAATTGGTTAAATGAATAATTAATTTAAACCAAGGACCTGACCCAGAATGGCATGTTTTATTGCAACAATTATCCTTAAATACACATTTTATTTATTGTAGAGATAGTGGGATTTGTCCTCTCTGCATTTCTTCTATCCAGAAGGCAGCTTTGTTGCAATTCTTAGACACAAGAAGCCAGCACAGACCCAAACAGTAAGTCTTCCTCAGTACACCTTATTTGCTGTATCACAGGAATGAGTACTTATTCTCATGGAAGGAAAGGAGAAGCAATTTCCATAACATTAGTTTAATTGGACTAATCATTAACTGACAAATTAATGTATTCCATTTCATTGAGAGAAGGGGGTGATCTTCTGCCTGGTATTTTGTTTAGAGCTTGGAAATGACTAATTTGATTTGACTAGTTATGTTGATATTTTTGAGCTCAAGACAGAGAATCTCCTCAGCAGGAAATTTATTTAATATCTTGCCCTTCTCACCTGACGACTCATAACAAAGGCACAATCCAATGCCTTGAGCACACATCAACATAAAAACAAAATGTACATTAAATCACATAATTAAAACATATCTATAACAATTAGTTAAAATCACAGAATTGATAACCCAAACAATATTACATTCCCCAGGATTCTTGAGATGATCTGGTCATCTACACTGTCAATTCTTTGCAGTTTGACATTACTTTAATTGCCTTGACTCAATGTTATGGAATGATTGGATTTGTAGTTTGGCAAAGAAGACTAGAGACCTTGTAAAACTTCAACTTCCATGATTCTATAGTGTTGCTCCATGGCAGTGTAGATGGTGTCAAACTGCATTAATTCTACAGTGTAGATGCACATTTAGTCACCAAGTGCTCATTCAGATAAATAAAAAAAGCTTATCTGCCATCAGCAGAAGAGCAGAGAGGAGGCCAGTTTAGTCTACCAAGGCATAGAATTCTAGATTCCCTCCTCCTCTAGCAGCCAGAAAGGTGGTTGTGAAAATCATAATGGGGGTGATCCAATGTACACCATGCCAGATCGGCCCCGGGACAGCAGCTAAGTGTAGATCTGCTCAGAGTCAGCTTTATCTGTGGTGTGGATTTCTCACCTGTTTTCTTTGTACATTACCAAGATGATTGTTTCAGAATCAACATTATTTAAGTCTGAAAAGAAACCAATTGGTTTTAGGTTTTTTTCCCCTGATCTGGAAGCAAACATTTATTTTCAAATGTCTGGAAATGAGAAGACTTACCAGTTGTCAGTTGGTTTAACCACTGAGATAAACTCTTCGTGCCAGATGATTTTCAACAGATGAATTTTTTAAAAAAAATGAACTGTCCTGACAAACATTTTGAGATGCCTCTGCTTAAGCCACAAGAAATATTCAAAGAATATAAATAAATAAATAAATAAATAAATATAAATAAAGCAATCTGACTGGTTAATGGCAGACATATGGAGTGCAGAGGGAAAGAGAAAGCCATGGGTGGAATAATGTAGGAAAGTACAGGGATGCTTTAATGATGGTCAGAAAGTAAGCCATAACCATATTTCAGCTTGTTGGAGGTCTCTTGGAATTTGCCCATAGATCATTCAGCAGGCCTAACACGTGGCTCTATCTGAACTTTGCTGCACCTTACTAAATCATGGCAGGCTTAGAGTTCAAGTGCTTCTTGATTTACATGTGGTTTCTAGAAGGAAGAATTTCAGAGGCAAATACAGTAGACTCTGATCCTCTCTCATTCTCTGTAATGTTTTTCAAAATTTCACAGCCCAGTTCATAGCATATGTCTCAGATTTGCAACTTCCTCTGCATCCGAGATATATGGCTGATAGGCATGGTTTCGAACCCAAAAATAGGGAATCGAAAATCTAATGGGGGGGGGGGATTTTTTTGATTAGTAATAGAAAGACTTACAAAAAAATTCCAAAAATTTCTAAAATTTAACGTAATTACTAACGAAATTCGTTAGTAGTTCTAAAGTAGGCAAAGCAGGGAAACAGGACTGATACTGTTTTAAGCACAGGCAAACCAAGGGCAACATTTCCTTGGTTTCCTTGCAGGGAGATATAATGCATTAATATATTATTATTAATATTATTAAATACCTCTGGTGCAGGCCTTGCTAATCTGTAGAGTTCTCCTCACTCCAGCTTTTTCCCATTCAGTTTTACCATAGCAGTCTAGGACCTCCGTTTGAACTCTATGGCTTTTCTTGATTCTGAACTCTTCCTTCTCCTCTCCGTGCTCTTTTCACTCCTGCTGCCCTTCTCTCAGCAGTTCTTATGTCCTTCCACTCTGTCTACTAAACCCCTCTGTCCTCCAGCCCTCTAGGAGTCCCGATCTGATTTCTTTTTTCATTTTAGGCATAAAGGCCCCGATTTGACTGTGAGTTATGTCTCATGCCTAATGGCTGATATCCGTATAAACTTGAAAGTCCCATACATACGAATCCCTGAATCACTGAAACATCTTTGTGACAGCTTGTACTTTCAGTTGAGATGTTGACACATGCAAAATGCAAATGTGGATTTTAAATGTAATTTGTAAGCTACATTTTAGTTATGTCTTTTTAATTACCAGTAACTTGGGGTAGAGGACGTGTGCAGGCTCAAGTGTTTTATGCCTCCAAATTTGCAATCATTTCCTCTATACCAGGCATCGACAAACTTCAGCCCTCCTTGTGTTTTGGACTTCAACTTCCAGAATTTCCAGCCAGCTTACTGGCTGCTAGGAATTGTAGGGGTTGAAGTCCAAAACACCTGGACAGCTCAAGTTTGCCCATGCCAGCTTTTTACAGTCTGGCCCATGTATACAAGCAGAATATGTTCCAAGACACACTCAAGGGTCTGGAGAACAAGCCCTATGAGGAGTGGCTTAAAGAGCTGGGCATGTTTAGCCTTAAGAAGAGAAGGCTGAGATGAGACATGATAGTCATGTATAAGTATGTGAGAGGAAGTCATAGGGAGGAGGGAGCAAGCTTGTTTTCTACTGCCCTGGAGAACATGGAACAATGGCTTCAAACTACAAGAAAGGAGATTCGATCTGAACATTAGGAAGAACTTCCTGACGGTGAGATCTGTTCAGTAGTGGAACTCTCTGCACTGGAGTGTGGTGGAGGCTCCTTCTTTGAAAGCTTTTAAACAGAGGCCAGATGGCCATCTGTTGGGGGTGCTTTGAATGCAATTTCCCTGCTTCTTGGCAGGGGGTTGTACTGGATGGCCCATGAGGTCTCTTCCAACTCCATGATTCTATGATTCTACATGCATGCAATGACTGGGTGGACCTGCTGGAAGAAATCAGTCTTCCGTTGTATTTTAAATGTTGAACCTCATTTAACTGTTGGATCTCTTCTGGCAGGTTGTTCCACAGTTGAGTTCTTGCTGTTTGGAGTAGCTGCTTCCCAGAGGATCTCAAAGTCCTAAGAGCAGATTGTGCAGGAGAAGGTGATCCTGTAGGTAACCTGGACCCAAACTATAGCTATACTTGGGTTGGATACATACCATAGAATCACAGTGGAGGATATAGAGAAGTCCACAAACACTTTGAATAGGGGATTTTTTTTAGTGTGGGTAAGTGAAACTATGCCCATCAAATCCATGTTGGGAGGATCATACTGTAGTGTATTTCTCCTTTTAAATGATGTGCTTCCTACCCTCTGATTGTTAAAGATTATGAGTAGTTGATGCTACTGCAAATGACTCTACTTATCAGTTCCTAGACAGAGAGACAAACATAAACACAATCCTGTACATTCATATATGTCAATAGTTGTCCTAAGGCACATCTACACTAAACACTTAGGTCGGTATAGATGTGGATTAGTCAAAATACCAGATGGGGCTGTCCAATGTAATCTGGAGCAATGCTACCTTTACAAAGCCTTGTCCTGCATTAGCTGAAGTTAGACCAATTTAGGTCAAAATGGTGCCAGCTGCAACTGTCCTCACCGTAATATCTAGCACTTCCTAGAATGGGGCAGCCTGGGGACATTATATGGCAGCCCCCCCCCCCCGCCTGCCCGCCCGCTGTGTGGGTCCTCCCTTTTCTCATCACATGCCATGACATCACCACCTCCTGCAGCACCTCGAGATTGGTCCTGGCTTTTGGGTCTGCATACATACATCTGCCCTTAACTTGTACTCTACTGCAGTGCAGGAGCTAAAGCAGTCCAGGAGTAGCCGACCAAGTCAGAGCATGTAGCTTTTGCCTAAAGAAAAGAATTGTCTGCCTTGACTTTGCAGGTTATGTGTGATAGAAGTTGCAGGCCAGAAAATATCTGGGCTGCCCCCAGCTGCTCACCCCAGTCTAAGCTGTTCTACATGTTACATAGTCCAACTGGCATGTAATATGCCATTGGCATAAATTTTGTTGAAAACACTCTCCTCAGTCGACATGCTGTGAGGTAAAATACCCTGCTTTACAGAGTCTTCATTACTAATAGTTTTGCATGTTAAAACCTCTTCCCCATCTAATTTTAAGTTTATTATTCCAGTTCTCTGCAGCAAGCCAAAATAAAATTATTTTTAAAAGTAGAGACCCTTTTATGAATGTTAGCTTTTTTATTGCCTGGGTAAAGAATTTGCCCCTTATAAATGATTCATAGTACAATCTTATATACTCTCATTCACTGGTAAATCCCACTAAATTCAATGGGGCTTACACAGCCTTCATCTCTGAATACTAAACGCCAGATGGTCTTTCACTTGTCTGAACTGCAGGACAGGAAACTAGTTGGACATCCAATGTTTAAGTGCAATTTAGCACACAGTCTTTAGTATTAGCTCCAGTAGAACACATGTGGAATTCTTCCTAATTATTTCTAAGGGGTCATAGTAGGATAACCATATCTGTAGTAGATACTATCTGGAATTGTTCAGAATGCAATCTTTTCATGTTTACTCAAAAACAAGCATCGCAGCAAGTCTACACATATCAACAATAATATCTAAAGGACATGACAACAAGGAAAGGGGAGGGAAGAAAGATAAAGCAATCTTAGGCAGCATGTATCATCATATCTAGG
The DNA here is from genome assembly GCA_030556195.1 of Anolis apletophallus. Lineage (NCBI taxonomy): Eukaryota > Metazoa > Chordata > Lepidosauria > Squamata > Anolidae > Anolis > Anolis apletophallus. Next base: position 128,610,230 of record JARBWK010000001.1, on the reverse strand, counting down.
TGGAATGAAAGTAGTTCAAGCCCTAAGGCTGTGAAATGCTGGAGATACATCTACACTATAGATTGAATGCAGTTGGACATCACTTTAGCTGCCATGCTTAATGCTATGGAATCCTGCGAGTTGTACCTTTACAAGCCCTTTGCCTTTTTCTGCCAAAGAGTGCTGTAAATTCAAGATTCCAGAGCATTGAGCCATGACAAGTAAACTGGTGTAACACACACACACACACACACACACACATACCAACTACCCAGCAGTTGGCTGCTTAGATATTTAATACACTACTTAGAAGATTATCTGAGATCACTAAGGTTCCATGCTGACTAATTGAAAAGTCTCATATTTTGTTCCTGTTCCTTCTGATTGTATATTGCATTAAAATAACCCAGATGTCTACTCTGTTTAGGACTAGCAACATGATTAAAGCTAATTTGATATTCATTGTTTGATTCCATGGAAAAATAGTGTGGTGTAGTAGCTTGAGCATTGGACTGCCATTCTGGAATCAACGGTTCATATCCCCAGTTGGCCATGGACAATGCATCTTCACTGCTGACTTAATGCAGCTTGACACCACTTTTACTGCCATGGAATCATAGGAGTTGTAGTTTTACAAGAACTTTAGCCTTCTCTACCAGAATGCTGGTGCCTCACCAGACTACAAATGCCATGCTATAAACCATGGTTTATAGTAGGAATGTGTGCAACACCCCCAAACTATACTGCTTTTGGTTCCAATATTAGCTGGCTCCCATTCCATTTTTCCAGAAAATGCCCAAAATCAGGAGGAGATGTCATTTTTGTTCCGGTACAATTTGGTTCATTGGTGCCAATGGGGAAACTTTAGAGACTTATTTCTCTATCAGAAGGAAACTTGCCTCACTTGTAAACCACACTTACAACTGCAAGCCTGCCAAGTTTCAGAATGTTCCACCACTGATTTTTAGGAAACTTTAAAGTTTTTACCATAACATTTTTATTTTAAGAACCACAAGAGGAGGTTCTTGGAATTGATGTCCCAACTAGCATGGATGTTGGAATTCAGCCTGTGTTTGTGTTTCAGGATCAAGGGGCTTATGATGCAGGCCCGGATTACCCATAAGGCCACCCTAGGCCATGGCCTCGGGCGGCACTTTGGGGGGGGCAGCAGATCCGTACCCCCCAAAAAATGTAAAAAAAATCCCCCAAAAAAAAAATTTTTTTAAAGGGCACATGCGCGGCCGCCCCCTCCCTTTGCTCTGCTCCCCTCAGCTCTGCTTTAGGAGGGAGGGAGGATCGGCTCTGCCCCTCCTCACCTCCGGCTCCAGCTCCGCCCCCGGCTCCACCCTCACCTCCTCGCCGGCACGGAGCCGATCCTCCCTCCCTCCTAAAGCCGGCCTGAAAAGGGCGATTTCAGCCGCTTCTCAGGCCGGCATGGTGGCTGAGGGAGGGAGGGAGAAGCAGCCATGGGGAGGCCCCGCATTCTCCTATTCTATTGTTGTCAATTGTCCTATTCTATTGTTATGTCCATTCTCCTATTCTATTGTTGTCCATTCTCCTATTCTATTGTTGCTTTCCTTCCTCCTCCTCCTCGCGCCGGCGAGGAGGCAGAGTGGGGAGGGGTGGAGCCAGGGGGAGGGAGGGGCGGAGCTGTGGGTGGGGAGGGCGGAGCTGGGGGAGGGGCAGAGCTGGGGGCAGGGAGGGGTGGAGCCAGGGCGGGGAGGGACAGAGCCGGGGCAGGGAGGGGCAGAGGCAGATCCTTTGGCCTTGGGCAGCAAAAGGGCCTGATCCGGGCCTGTTCTGATGTGGGGAATGATGTCATTGAGGGTCAAGATGGAGATGGTTTGGTCAATGATATTGTTGCAGAGAATGACATAGGGGCACCGGTTCAAAGTGTAGTTTCCCATGAGAATGTTCCTACAGGGTATAGGGATGATAGTTTACTCCCTGACCGAGAAAGTTCCCAAAATTTATGGTTTGAAAACAACTTGACACCTGGAAGACTTAATGAGCAGATAGATAACGAGCACATAGACGGCTGGAATTTAGCCAGGATAGACAGCTCAGCCAAGGTTTTTGCCATTCTGCTAGGCTTCAAGAGATAAGGGCAAGAGGCAGTCTAGGAAAGCAAAACCAGTTTCTGGGTGTTGGGCTTTAAGTTTTCTTCAGGGTAAATAATGGTCAAATGAAGCATCGTTTCAGAACCCTGCTAAGCCCTGTTTTTGTTCCATGGAAGCCTTGCTTGGAAGATTCATATTAAAGAATTCTTGTTCAATGTTTAGACTCTTTGCCTCTTGGGATTATTATATTCATGCTGTGGATTAATGTTTTCCTGGTTATTTGGATTTTATTACAAAAGTCTGGATTTTGCTTTTGAACTTTTGCTGAACCCAGCTTTGGAATACTGTATTGGACTTGTCTTTTTCTTAAAGCATGTTTTTACTTTGCTGTTTTTAATCTATCTTCAATTTAAAAAGGATTGTTTTCCTACTCAAAGTGCGGTGTTTTAAAGTCAGAGGGTTATTCCTGTTCTGGAGTGTAACAATGGACAACAAAAGAATAGGAGAATGGACACAACCGCCAGGTGCCCACTCCTACCTGATCTGCGCACTGTGGCCTCTGCTCAGGCCCGGATTACCCATAAGGCCACCCGAGGCCATTGCCTCGGGTGGCAGATTTTGGGGGGGCGGCATTTCCGGGCCTGAAGAAAAGGGTGAGGGGAAGTCCCGCTGCCCCTAGGGAGACTCACGCGGCTTCCCCCATCGCCGCCCCGCTCGCGCGGGCGGGCACCACTCCTTCCTTCAGTGAAGGGAGGAGGGTCACTGGTGCAGTGCGGCGGTGGCGGGGGAAGCCGAGTGAGTCTCCCTAGTGCAGGACTTCCGGTGGCGCCTTCTCCCCTCACGCCGGCAGCGGCTCCGCCCCTCCTCCCTTCAGTGAAGGGAGGGGGCGGAACCGGCGAGAGGGAGAAAGCGGCGCTGCTGCGCCGCCCCTAGGGCGACAGACATGCCTTCCCCTGCCGCCTCCTCGCTTGCACGGGAGGCGGCAGGCGGGGGAAGGCACGTCTGTTGCCCTAGGGGCGGCGCGACAGCGGCGAGGGTTCTCCTGGCTCCTTTTCCCTCATGCCGGCTGAGCTCCACTCCTCCTCCCTTCAGTGAAGGGAGGAGGGGCGGACTAGCCCGGCGTGAAAGAAAAAGAGCCAGTAGAAGCCTCGCCGCCGCCACGCCGCCCCTAGGGCGACGGACGTGCCTTCTCCCGCCGCCTCCTCGCTTGCACGGGAGGCAGCGGGGGAAGGCACATGTGTCACCCTAGGGAGGGCGCCGCAGCGGTGAGGCTTCTCCCAGCTCCTTTTCCCTCACGCCGGCCCCGCCCCCGCAAGAGGCCAAGCCCCCTCAAGCGGCCGCAGCCCCGCCCCCCTGGGGGGGCGGGATTTAGAGAGTGGCCTAGGGCGGCAGAAGCCCTTAATCTGGCCCTGCCTCTGCCTCAGATAGGGTGTCGTTCAGCCCTATTACCCCCATTAGCTGAAATATCCAGTTCCAGTTAAGGCTTCAGCTGAGTCCTGCCCGATCTGTTTTCACTGATCTGGCCTCTGGATTGCCAGATTTTCCCAAATCCCAAATTTCCAAACAGAATAATGCACACCCCTAGTTTATAGTAATAATCATGTTCTCTTTTAGCAAGGATTTCAAAGCCCAGTTCACACTTTGATTTCCATTCTTGTTTAAACCCTCGTTATTATGTATAGGTGGCATATTTCATGCTGTTTTGACTCCCAGCTCTAGTTTGATTTGTATTTGCTTGAAATGTGTGCTGAAGATTTTTGAAACTTTGCCATAAATTCAAACACTTGCAATATTAAATCTGTACATCAGCATGGGCCTACAAAATGCACAGATGTTGGTAACTATGATTAAACAGTATTAGTTCAGTGGTCTTGTATTTTTGGTTCTTTATGAGTGCCTGCAACTATGGGGGTTGAAGTAACTCTCTGATATGCTATTTGTTGGATCCTTTCCAGATATTTTTGAAAAAATGTGTTTAGGAACTGCATTATATGATCAGTGCCCATGCAACTTGGAGAGTGGAAGGGAATCATCCCCCTCCATTCCCCCTCCAATCTCCAAGTTGCATGGGTGCCATTGCTGACTTAAGCAAAGGAACTGTACAACAGCCAGGAACTATTGGAGCTTTGATTGCATCTGCAAATGGGAATTAACGGATGGATGTGTCCCCTCCAACTCAGTAGAGGAAGCAAATGCATGTCAGGAGAGTTTGGATGGTGCCTTTCTGTCCCTTAATGGGGTCTGTACTATGATATCTGTTCTCCACCAATTTAACATAGTTTGTGCCACACAAACAAAGTTTCTGGAGTAGTACTTTCAAAGTAAAGACCACCCAATGAAACAGGAAGCAACACATTCAAACAAGGCACAGATTTTCTTTACTATTACAAATGTTTTTTTTTATAAAAACTTTGAAAATTCACCAAAAATCCATGAATAAGTCTAAGGTTATAAAATTTGGTGTTCTACCACTGTAGCAAGTTTCATCAGAATTGGTCTAAAAATGAGGGAGGGAGAATCCACTGAAGTTTCCACAGTGCCAGTGCTGTTTTTTTTCCTACTGCACATGTGTGTCTGCCATTAACGAAGCAATTTGGACGTTTTTGGGAAAATCTGAATTTATTTTTAAAAATTGGAAGTGACTTTAGATTCAAAACACCAGTGCCCCTTACATCCAAAATGGATTTTGAACATTTTTGGGGGGATCAACCAAGCCTAATAAAAACCAAATATGACAAAAGGCTAATAGGTTCTCATCACTTGGTCACACCATGATTAACAGGTTTCTGGAATATAGAATGCTACGTGCTTCTGTACCTATAGTAAGATACAATGAAATAGAAATAGGCCACTTATTGACCTGTTCCAAAACCATTTCACCATGCCTCGCTTCTAACTCTTCCTTTCTCTTTCTATTGAAAGGCTTGTATTCTACTTTGAAGGGCAGATTTTGCAGAATTTGTTATGGTTTGGAATAAACCTATAACTTGAATGGAAAAACCATCAGTAATTGAATTAGGGACTGGGGTCTCACTCTTTGAAGCAACCACAGCTGAGATTTTATGAGAAGATGAAAAGATAATTATTTGTCCAGTCTGAGTAAAACTTGGTGATGGTTGTTTTCATTTTACTTCATTTTAGTTTTTTAAAATCTGTTTTGAAAGGCTTTCCTACTGAAGCTTCTCATTTCATCTCATCCCAAGAGGATTAACCAAGTTCAGTAAAATGCATTATGGAACCAAATAAAATGGCTATCCCTCTTCCTGTAACACGGTCAGATAGTTTGTTGCTATTTCTTTCCTTATCCTCTTTAGGATTATGGTATTTGTTTATAGACATCAAGGGCATTTTTGCTATACTTAGAATGTTTAAATATTAGGATGATTTAGCCTTTTGATAAGACTTGGTTTTCTCACTGTGTTTAAACTAGAGCAAATGTTGGTAGGAACCAACAAATAACCATCATGTTGTCCCATGAAAAGCAGAATACTAATTTCAGTAATCCCACTCTAAGATTTACCTAGATCAGAAGTGTTTTGAATTCCATGATATTCTATTTTACTATTTGATCGTGTGAATAGGGTTGTTGTACAGAGACATTGTTTACTTGAACCCTTTTGACAAAATTCTTCACCAAAGACTCTTAAGCAAACATATCTCTCACAGATAAAGAAAACAGGTCCTCTTTTGGTTGGATACCTGGTGAAAGAACAGAAACTAGAGAGTAAAGATAAATGGTTACTAGCCGAAATGGAAGGATGTAAAGAGTGGAAATAACCCAGTTAAGCTTATTTTCTGAGTCTGGCATTTCTAAACCTGATCATAAATGATTGGCTGTCATGTGTTTACATAGTATCAGGCTCTTTAGGGCTGTAAGAACAAAAAAAGGGCAACAGAGAGATAAGTAGATGTCTCCAGATTGTGGAAACAAACTTTCAAATAGTAATTGTGGTTCAATGTCAAAGGACATTTAATAGAATGCCAAGTTTGAAAACTTTGTGGGGTGTTTCATTTTTTTTGTTTTTTTAAAAATATAATACAACTGTTTGTTTCACTCCTGATACGATAAATAAATAAAATGGGACTGCCACAGGGCCAAAATATTGTCCTGGTTTTACATGCATGGTGATGGGGTCTGAGCTAGTCAAAACTGGCTAGATAGCAAATCTTGGAGTTGTAGTGGACAGCAGAATGTGGAACTCCCTTGTGGAACTCCCTACCACCAGACCAAAGAGCCACTCCTGATCTACATACATTTTTAGGGGCACTTAAGACATGGCTCTTCAGAAGAGCCTATGATTGAGTAACAAGCAGTGACTATGTAACCTGTTTATTTTAATTGTGTAAGTCACCCAGAGCACCTTTCGTGGAGGGCGACTCATAAGAAACAAAGTTAATTAGTTAGAATGAGAATGCCAAAAATCATATTAAGTATAAGTAGAAAAGGAATTGAAAATGAATGACCAATATTGTTGTGCCTTTATATAAGCCTGTGTTTTGACCAAATGATAAAGGTGAATACATAGAAAACTGTAGATGTTTTTGATAAATATGCCCCCAAAATATTATTGTGATATTGAAAACGGTGTTGAAAAGAGGCAACCAAAATGATCAAGTGACTGAAGCATTTGGTGGAGGAAGATTTTGAACTTATTAGCTTTGACAAAAGGGGAGAAAGATAAAACATAATAATAAACCACACTGTTACATGGTTTGGAGAAGGAAAGGTTTTTTCTCTCGCTCTCTTATAAAAGTCCATATACAGAGAACTTTCTGTGAAACTGGTAACTTGCATATTTTGTTCCCGTGACAACTCTGAAATTTTGTCAGATTGCTAGTCTCAAGGGACAAGCCACATGGCTTGCCTGCCAGTGTGATCATGTTATTCCCATATAAGGGATTAGATGTGGGATTATATCACCATGGTGCTGAGTTTTTATATGAAAGGGGCTATAGTAAAATTGAACAGCACTGCATGAAAGCCTCAAACATGGATTGTGAAAAGGGAGGAGGCAATGAATGTACATAGTAAAATTAATGCATAATGCAGGCAGAACAGAACTCCACTAGCAGGTATTTATGCAGTACTGATATGATGCAGGATCTTGGTGGAAGAGATGGATAGATGGGTTGTAATAGGGAGGATGCTCAGGAATATCTTTTCCCCAGTTGTTTACCTGAATCTGTGCCTGAATCCAACCCATTTGGCAAAAAATATATGCATGTGCTTGTGTTATTTGATATATTTTTCCTTCAAATCTATATATGTGGTGGCTGAAAAATTAAACCAGGTAGGGAGCATTTGGAATTCTAGATATTTTACAACCCCTCAATTTCCATACTGGTGGAGTTCCTAGGGTTTGGAGCCCAGAACATCTGGAGGGCCAAATTTCCCAATCTGAGGGTCTAAATAAGAACTGTAGTGAGTTATTGTTTTTGTCAATGGCAAAATTTTGGTCCATTGAAAGTCTCTAAATGCATCTGCCAACCTTCCATTAACAAATGTTTCTATCCTGCTACAAAAGAGCTTGTATATTAAAGAGCTTGTACATTTTACAGTAGTGGACCAGTGCAAAACGGTGTTTTCTTAGCCATCCCCATCAACACGTCCCTCACAACAAAGTCATCTTTCACAGCAGAACCTGTCACAAATGTTACCTGTAACCCTTGACATTAGGGGCTAGCATAAAATAATGACATCATTTATGAATTAATAGAAAAAAGCCATATTATGTTTTTGGTTTTTTTGGGTGAAATAAAGAATACAGTATTTCTTATAACTTCCAAAATGGTGTTAGTTCTTGGCCACTGTAGTATTTTCTCTATTTTTTAAAAAAAGTATATGTTTGTAACTCCTCTCTTACTATGATGTGTGCAAAATCTTAGAGATTGGTAGAAGCACCATATTCTCTATCAGCCCTTAATAGTTAAATCTTAATCCTTTGTTTGAACTAAAATGAAAAGAAGAAATAGGTGAAGGAGAAGGATAAAGAGTTAGCAGAAGTATTTTAGGGTCATTAATGTGTTAGAAATGGGACCCATTTCATTGTTAGAAGAAACACACCTGCAGGAAGTTTCTACTGCTATTGCTATAGACTTGCATTTGTAACATCTGTATCCACTTGTGGTGTCAAGTTGTTCTTTTTCTCATGCTTGTTATTCCCCCTCCCTTCATCTTACTCCTCCACCTTCTGCCCCAGTGTGCATTTAAACCTCCACAGAGAAACATACATCATCATTTTTGGCCCAAAAGTTACCTTGGGCACTATGTTATAGCAACATCTGCAATGCTTCAGACTCCTTTTTTGAGCCAAGACTACTGTTAATGTGGTGCAGGTCTTCCACCATTTTCATGGAGAAGGCTGGTGGAGAAATTCATTTCAGTGTAGCCAGTGTTGTAATTAGACTCAGAATGGTGTAATTTTGCTCACTCTGAGGACAATGAGAGGCTATCATATTGTGTCATTTGAATAAAACAGAGCTTTCTAAACTGTGTGTTGTGACAACTAAGTGTATTGGCGGGAGTGTCTCTGTCTGTGGGACCTCGCCCTGCTTTTCAGCCAGGGGGGCTGGGACAGGCCCCGGGGGTGCCAATTGCTTTAGACCAGGGGTGCTCACACTTTTTCAGCATGCGAGTTACTCTTAAAGCAACCAAGTTCAAAAGATTTACCTGCCCCTGCCGCCATGTGCTCCTGCGCACTCCCGCCGCCACGCGCTCTTGCCACCACACGTGCTCCTGCTGCTGTTTTCTGCCTGCACAGCACTTCTTCCACCTGCGGGGCATTGCAGGAAGGAGAAAGCATGAGGCGGGGCATCCAGAGGGAGCGCTCCGCCCTCCCTGTCTCGCTGTCAACAGAGGCTGCACAGCTGCTTCTGGATGAGAGAGAGGCAGGGTGCTCCCTCCAGAGGCCCCGCCTCGTGCTTCCTTCTTCCTGCAGTGCCCCGCAGGCGAAAGAAGCACCGCGAGAGCGGAAGCCAGCCGCAGGAGCGCGCATGCACGCAGGGTGTGTGCACACATGGCAGGAGCACCCCATCCGGCTGGTGAGGCCCGAAGATCACCTGGAAGAGGGCCGAAGATCTACTAGTAGCTCCCGAGCTCCCTAATGAGCACCCCTGCTTTAGACCAAGATGGAGAAGACGAATGGCCTGATGGGTATGAAGAGAATGATCCTGATGATGAAAGTTTGCAATGGGATTATGTTTGGCCTGAGGAATATTCTGAAGAAGAGATGGAAACAGATTCTGGCTCAGACTGTGAATATAAACAGCCAGGTGATTTCGGGTCTCAGGAAAGAGTATCATTCCCGATTGCCGAGGAATCTCTGGGAGACAAGGAGATGCCCAGTTCCCAGATTGATAACACACCAAATGTTCCAGCTAATGAGCAGACTTTCAATAGGAGACAGAATATTATGACTTCAAAGCAAGATTGGAGACGGGGATCGGAAAGGAGTTGGATACACAAGAGTTGGGTTTAATTAACTGTTCCGTGAGAAAGTTCTTCAGACTGGAGGCTACGTCGGTAGAAGGAGTTAACCTTTCCCCCAGGACCCAGACTGGACAGTTGTTTTGGTGATGGTTGCCCTGTGGTCAAGAATTAACTGGCCTACCCCGAAATTCTCAGGGTGGTCAGGCTACTGGTACATTATTTAAGCTAGTGCATTCAAAGAAGGAGTGGACGCGGATCTGGTCCTCTCGGTTTTGGTTACTGCGGAGCAGTTGGTCTGTGCTTTCCATGCTGTTTTCAGGAACTTGGTTCATGGTCTGTGGACACGAGACTTTGCTATAGCTGCTTTTTGACCCGCTTTGTTTGGAACCTATTTCGGACTGAACTTCAAGCCTAATTGGACTTTTTACCGTTTGCTTTTATTCTTCAATTTATTCTAAATAAAGAGTTTTGTTATTGAGCCCTGGTGTGTGTGTTTAGGGGGTCTGGGATGGCCTGCATTGCGACAGTGTCACATGAACATATCGAGAAACCTTTCAGTCTAGGTGCAATAAGCAATTAATCATGTATTTTAAAAATATAAATGAAAGGTTTTAATGAAATATGTTGTGTTCCCATATATTTTATTATTACAATTTATGTATGTGTCACTGTATCTTACAAGGGGTTGCTTTAACCTACAGTTTGCCAGTAGAACTGAATTGCTGTGTCACAGAATGATGAGTCTCTAAAAAGCGTGTGAGAACATGAAATGTAAAGCAAGAGTGTAAAGCTAGAGTATCCAAAATGTGACCCATACGGTTCTGTTCGAGAACAGATCCCAGAGATGGCGGGAGTTGCAATCCAAACAAGATCTAAAAGGTTAGGTGGTATCCAGCATTGGTGCATTTAACTAAAAGACAAACCTTTAAAAAAATAGCATGCTTTCTCAGATATTTTCTTGTAGTTATGGTCAAAGATACCTTGAGAAAAAATCAAAAAATTAGTTTGCAAATATGCTTGATCACCTGATTTAGCAAGGTGCAAACTTTGAGGTGATTTTCAACTTTCAGCTTACTGGCTGTTAGATCCTGAAAATTTTATCCTGAACATTTTATACAGGTGGCAGTGGTGCTTGTTGACTTCCATCTTACTTAGTGACGTTGCTTCAGATTTTAGTCCAGATTTTTAAAGGGTTATGCAAGCCACTGGATCTATTTGGACAGGTAAGGCTCAGCACGTTAGAAAATTTCTTTAAGCTTTGCATGGAAATTCAAGCCAGACTCATTATCCACTCACATGAAAACCACCTGGTGCTAGTAAAAGATTAAAGTCTGGGGTGAGACCTAGAACTAGACTGAATAGAAGAAACATAGGCAGTGGTTAGTGATGACTTTCAGTGTCAATGTTAAATCCAAAGGGAAGGTTAAATAATTAAAGTTTTCTCAGGTGTGTCAGTAGCTTCTCAACTTTAATGGAGCTATCCAAGGTGCTGCTGTATCATATCCTCCAAATTAGGTTTAAAATACTGAATGACACCTTTAATGTTTGAAAAAAGGCACAGCTACCATTGAAATGGGTTATTTCTGCTAGGAGACAGCAAAGGCTCAGCATCCCCCATGCTCCGGAATACCACACTGTCATAACAAGGGCCTCATATTTACTGAAGCAAGGGGTGTGAATAAAAATTACCAAATTATGGAGTATCTACACTGTAAAATAATGTAGTTTGACACCATATTAACTGCCATGGGTCAGTGCTATGTAATCATGGGAACTGTAGCTTTAACAGTTCTTTAGCCTTCTATACCAAAAATACTGGTAACTCGCTAGTCTGCAAATCCCAAAATTCTCTAGCATTGAGCCATGGCAGTTAAAGTCATATCTTACTATATTAATTCTACAATGGCAATATACTTTAAGTCAGTAGCTAGGGATAAGTGATAATGTATATGCCTTTAAAATGAATTTGAGTGCATTATTAATGACATTATAGGATCTTCCTTCCTTCCATTCATCCATCTGTCCTTCCAAGTGAAGCGAATTGGAAAGATCATGCCTCAGGAAAAAGAGCCCTTGTGGATAATTAAATTCAGCTTGGCTTTTCTGTGTCATGATTTTTCTCTGATCTCATGCCTTTATGAAGAAGGAGTGCTTGATACTTTCTGTATACCCCACCTCAAGCCACAAGAAGCACAAAGAAGGGATGGATCCTTACTGCCATTTTCAAACAGTGACACATCCTTCCAAAATATATTTCCCAGTACAAATTCAATTCACTATGTTGCACTGGCTCTCAATGGCCTCCAGCAACACGTTCAAGCCAACTATGTCCATTTAGTACTTCAATGCACAAAACTAAATCTTCCACCCAGGAACACTACAGTCTACATTGTTGCCATGGGTTTCCTTTTATTCACAGAACTACCATGTATTTTACAAAGAACTTGGAAATATTATTTTTTTTGTACTGCACCTACCAACATGGTCTCTTGGGAGTGTGGCAGTGGGAGTTATAATCTAAACAAGTAACTTTTCCAAGCTCTTTTCCCCATTAGTTTCAGCCAGACTTGCTAACAGACTTCTGTCCTAATGCAATTACACCACTACTACAGTACAGGAGTTTCTGCTGTATAATAGCTTTAGCTTACTGAAATCTGGTTCTGACTAAAGAATGACATAATTTCAGTCTTCCATCAGTGTTAAGCTTCAGGACCCCCACTGTTTGGCCACACACCGTCAAGTCATAGCACCTCATTCCGACCTCCCACTACCATCTGTGCGGAGAAGATGCGATCAAAGTAACAACCATTGTAGATGAGACACAATTCCCCCACCCATCAAGATATTGTGGTCAAAAGCTTTCATTCCACTGTCCTCAATGAAGCTATGTTTGTTTGTTCTATCTGAGTTGGAATGGTAGGATGAGCATACTTCAAATGTATCTCACTTAGCTTCTCTCTCTCTCTCTCTCTCTCTCTCTCTCTCTCTCTCTCTCTCTATATATATATATATATATATATATATATATAAAACATTTTCTGGGACATTTTTGGAGGATAAACATGTGCACGAAATGTTTCTGAAGAGTTTAAAAGTCAAACATGGAGAGTTGATAAAAAGTGTAAAATTTTGCATTATTGTTTCTTTTTTTAAAAAAAAAAGAGTGTAGTGAGCCAGGGAGGGAGGGAGGGAGAAGTAAAGGTATTTGACGTATGCCTGCCATAAAGTATTCTGGTATATTAGGGGCTGTGGTTTATTTTACTAGTGGTGACTAGTTCAAGCCACATTTAGCCAATAAATATGAGATATGAGGTCACTCCACCATTTAGTTGTTACCCCGTCTATGCCTTGCACAGCTGGGTAGTAATCTTTTAACTAGTGTCTGCCTCAGTGGGGAGTCCATTAAAATAAGAGCCAGAGTCCATTGGTCTTGGTGGGGGTTTGGGAATGGAAAAGACTTTCGGAGGTTTTGGAGAACACCAGTGAGGTAAACAATCAGTTTGGTTCAGGTTCTTCTTCAATGGGCCTAGCAAATGCATGCTGCATCAAGTCAATTTTTAACATTGCTGTTAATACTTGAAGTGTGCCATGGTTTCTTGTTCTATTTCGGAAATGGGAAAATCTCAAATGCACAAAAGAGCTGTGAAACCTTTTTCCTTCTCTGACTGTTTCCTATGGCACATTTCACAGTTGATATTTCAGTAGCCTTTCCTGGGAAGTATTATCAGCTGATGTAGATAAACGTGCATTAGCAACCCCTTGAATTCTTCTCCATGCAAGCAGAGAGACTAGTCTTCCCTTCAACTTCCTTATGTAGACAACAATTGACCATAACCTGTGCTTATGGTCAATTCCCTGTGTACCTTCTCTGAGGCTGAGACCTAAACACTTTGCAAGCATTGTCAGATCTATCTGTTTTGGATGGATTCTTTCCTATTCAAAAAGCAACAGCTTGGCTTTCACTCCCACTCTTCACTTTCAAATAGTCAAACATAGTCAAAGCCCAGAAAACTCACAGTCAACGCAAACGGAAATCCTGAAATAAAACACTTACCTAGGTTTTCTCAATTAAAGTAGAGACATTTAATTGTTGAGTGGTGTCAATACATAGGTAAATCCAGTTGATACAATTGTCTACTCTTGTCAAGACTAACAATAGTATTTAGGCTATTGTTTATTTGTAGGAAGCTCCCAGTTGTAGAAAATTGACAAATTGCTGACGTAGATGTCTCCCATGATGGATTGTGATTTATACTTGGCAGCCAATAAATAAACAGAGCTTTACACTTTGATACTACTGAGATATTTGCAAAAACAAATCCCACATATGAGTACACTGCCAAATTCCAGTGTTTGGGAGAGCGATATGTGGTTCTTACCATTTAACATGTACTTTAGGGCTGTTGGGGGGTGTTTGCCTTTTGTATGCTGGTGTGAAATTGTTTTCAATCACAATTGGCCCTATGATGAAATATGATTTAACCTGTGGCATTATCATACTGCATTCAAGCTGACTCCCCCACCGGTAGAAATGACATTAATCTAGGAATTTAGCTAGCAATACATAGATGGGTAAATTCCTTCCTGCTATCTCTCACTTTCAAAGTTGCTCAGCAAACATCCTGCTGTTTGATCCCAAACCAATTGAATCAGTAGTTGAATTGGCAGTCAATGGATAGAAAAATTCAACAGATTCAACAGTTCTGCTGTAGTTGAGACCAACAATAGGATTTAGGCCATAATCTATGTCTCCCAAAAGTCACACAGATTGTTTTTATTTCCTTGTTATGGATCTCAATTGCCTTGTCAATTCACAAAATCTCTTCACAGTGATTGTTATTTTAAAGTGACAGCACGCCATGAGTGGATGTCACTGCACATCATTGTCCATTATATAGCCCCTCAAGAAACAATAGTTAAATGTATGCCTTAAAATAAGTGGTGTAAAGAGGCTTCTGGAATTTATAAACACAAACAAGAATCCATTCTGTGAGGTGATGTTCAAAGATTTCTTTTCAGTGTTTCATGATTTGCCACCTTCATTGATCCTGAGAATTTCTGAATTCCTGACAGAATTGCCTCTGTCTTCTGTATGATGAATTTTCTGTGAACATTCCCACCAGAACATCACATCTCTACCTCTCATGACACCAATATATTTATGTACTTGGTCCTTTCTGAGCAAAAAGAGTTGAGTATGTTTGAATCTTTTATCTCCTGGGTGATTATAGCCAAAGGATCCATCTTTGGTGTGTGTGCTTGCTAGGACCTTACTGCATAATGCTCCTTAACTGTGCTTATAATTGATATGTTCTCTGAAAGCATGTTGCCCTTAGGTTTTGAACAGTTTTCTGCAGATGGCACAATCTTCCTATCTTCAGTTGTGTAGTGATCATTCTCTGAAAAATGTATTTGTTTCATTGCACTTCCAGACTTCAGAACATGAAACAAACAAACAAAACCCTACTACAACCAGGTGTTAAACTGTTACTTCACCCCATCCATACTTCTTTCAATGGGAACTACTTTGATTATGTTTTTCCTGCATGGCAAGGGGTTGAACTGGATAGTCCACATGGTCTCTCCCAACTCTGTCATTCTATGATTCTATACATCTTTCACACTATGAACCAACAGAAATATGGGATCATACAATATTTACCTTCCACACACACAGCACCCAGAACATCCAAATCAACACAAATGTATTTTATGCCAGAGAGCTTGATCACTTAAGAAATAAATCTAGCTGTACCGGAAATCTGAGACAATTGTTTACAATTATTCAGGTGACAATGTCATAAAATGTCAACTTTTTAGGTTTAATTCTGGCTGCAGTTTATTATGGTCCCATTTAATATAGTACCTTTTGGAACTGCATTATAGCTGTTCATTTATCAATCCATTGACACGCCATAGGGTTGATGCAGGCCCTTCACAGACTCATTTCATAATATGATGGATAACTAGAGGAAGGCATCAGAGAAGCATGTTATTGTCTCCCTGTAGCCAGGAACAAAATGAGGTCTGCCAAACTCCTCTGGAGGTCTCAGTGAACAATGCAATAATCTCACAACTGACTATAAGGACACAACCTGGTTGTTCTTCCATTCTCTTCCTGTGCAGACATTGTGGGATAAAAGAGCTGAAAAATGCAAGAACATCATTGCCTACCAAGGAAGACCATTAGTCGAAATATTTCTCAAATATATTTGAATAATGACAATTCTGACTAGACTCAAAAACTAAATTTGTATAAAGCTTTAGACTTGTTGCGATATTGATACCATACAAGTAAAATTTTATTTTATCTAACTACAGAGACATTTTTATGAGAAATAATACATTTCAGCTGAAACACTGCACAAAAACATTATAAACAGCCACATGATATAGTTCTTACTTCTGACACTCCCCTAGTGATACTTCTGGGTCTTATTCAGGAGTAAACAATAAAAACAAAATAGTGCTGCATGCTCCACAGATTCCAGATATGTTCCACTTTGTAATATGATTAGGAGGTTTTTTTAACATGATTGGATTGCCCCATTTTGAAGAGATTTCTGACCATTCAAGATTAATTTAACAGGCATGCCTGCAGTTCCCTACATTTTTTTTCAGAAACTCATTACTCTCTACAATTTTGAGTTCGATAAATAACGATGAATATACTAGTATGATCTTAAGAAACTGTGTCTCAATCAGTGATTAAACATGAGACTGATTCAGAAGTAATGGTGCCTGATTTCATGATGTAAAAATTCACAAGATCCTGATGTCAAAATTACTGGGAGATGTTGTTACTCCATCTAAAATGTGAACCAACACTTGGGTTTAGAAATGTGATTCAATATGAAAATAAAGAGCCTCTTTAATTGAAAATACTCAATATTTTCAGAGACACTTTCTCTTGTCCTCATTAAGATGACATCAGAATGAGAAAATTCTGAAGGATAACAGGATTGACCTTAATGATATGCCAAGGCAGGGGTGAATGTCCTGAGAATGGACATTTCAGAAGGACTAATTTATACCAGTGCAGGCAAAAGTTGTTTTATTACTGCCAAATTAGGAAGAGTCATCAAATTCAGGTTGGTGCCTGGAAAACCTTTGTGGGAAAGGCGCCTCTTGCCTCCTTTACCCTGGCAATCAAAATACCCAGGGGACAACTTAGGCCAGATCATAAACTTACATTTAAACACACCAGCTCAGAATCTGGTGCAGTTGCCAAGGGTAAGGGGTTGTTTGTTGCCATAAAACAGAATCTATATGGAGAAGGAGCTGAAGGAGGTGTGGGCTGAACAAATACCCGGGGCTCTAAAGTACTCTGTTGCCATCTGCGCCCATTCTCTGCCAAACAGCAATGATCTCCCATTCGTTAATAAGGCCAAAGTGAAACTAAAAGCCAAGGTAGGCCAAAGGATAATAGGGAGGGACCTTGTTCTTGTAAAGGCAGGCAAGCAAGTTGACAGAGAGACTTTTCCAAGCATTGCACAAAGTCTCCAAATAAGAGAAGCCAAGAAAGCTTTTAGGGTTTCTGGCAAATTCAACCATGGTGGCTTGGCAAAAAGCTGTGGCTCCCTCCCTCTGGCAGTCTGGGAATCCCAACCTGTTTCTCTTTGACATCATGGGGTTGAAAATCAGCACCAGAGACAAGGTACCAGCTTCAGGAAACTGAGCCAACCCTGCCCAGTTGATCTTGCTAAAACAGGACTATGTGGTAAGCTGCCTTTTATAGAACTATAAAACCAAAAGTTCATGTACAAGCACTTGAGCCAGTGACATTGGCATGAGGAGTAGACTTCCACTGGCACCATCATCACCGCTGATGTTACTGCCTCACTGTGTAGGTCGTGGTGTATGTGCAGATTGTTCTTCCCTTCCTCCGTTTCCTTAAAGGAACAGGAAGGAAAGGAAAGGACAACGTTGCTTCTTTTGAGTACATTTAGCTGAAACACTGCACAAAAACATTATAAATAGCTTATAAACACTTATAAACGTAAGTGTTTAAAAGTTTGATATGTTTTAATGATTGTTTTAAAATATATGTTTATTTTATTATGTATGTATATGTATGCTTACATTGCATCAAATCATTGCCTATATATGTAAGCTGCCTTGAATCCCCTACAGGATTGAGAAAGGCAGGGTATAAATAGGGCAAATAAATAAATAATAAAGAGAATGCTTCTGGAACATGGCCATACAGCCTGAAAAACTTACAAGAACCCAATAATAAATAAATATACAGTATCTGTGATGGCACACCAAGGTGAAGGGATGCCTGGCTATTACTGGTGGCTATCAGTATACCTTCTGATGTACTTCAGTTCTTTCAAATAAAGACTCTTAAGACAGGATTAAAGTTAACCAAATAAGTTTACTGGAAACAAAAGCAAGGTTAACTTCAGTCAGGGTTCTTGAAAGGTGAATCAAAATTAAGTATTACAAAGACAAAGTTTGTTGATTGAACTTAATTTCACTGGTAATAAACACTTGACTATATTAATAAAATATGAGGTTAAATACTTGACTATAATTGTGGTAAGTCACTGGGTAAAATACTCGGATATTGAAAGTAAAATACTGGACTATATTATTGTTAAATACTTGGCTGTATTGACTACAATAAGGTACTTAACTATTGATATAATACAGAACTAAAATGGTAAAGTACAGAACTATAATAACTATATGGTAAATAATACAAGCTATTTTGGTGGTATAGTGCAAGCTATAGTGACTATGTGATATGCACTAGGCTATGATGGTCAATTCTAGCTATGCTGATGGTATGGAACAAGCTATAGTCACTAAGTCAGTGGTTCTCAACCTGGGGTCCCCAGATGTTTTTTGCCTTCAACTCCCAGAAATCATAACAGCTGGTAAACTGGCTGGAATTTCTGGGAGTTGTAGTGAAGCAGCAAATTAGGGAGTTATGGAACTCCAAGTGGCTAGTTGACTCTTATCAAACTGGCGCGCAGACGTGCGGGCAGCAGGGATGAGGAATCACGCAACAACTTCACTGCTCGTGTGAAATCAAAGAGGTTTATTGATAACACCAGCTGGTGGGGTTGCCAACAGAACAAGCTGTTAATCAGGGGCAAACGGCCCCGGTCAATCTCAGTACAAAGCGTTTATACCCCCATGGCGGCATCCAGAAAAGCCTGCCCTCCTTCATGGATTTTACACAATCATAATTGGCTGGTGTTACATAGCATTTCATAGATCCAATAAAACATTACATTTTCATTAGCATCACATCTCAAAACCCCACCTCTGTGTTAGAACAATGGACATTTCTCAGTTAGTTCTTTCTCACAGTACATATCAGTGGCTGGGACTCTCATGTACCCGATTAGCAACATTTCATTCCTGCCTTTCCTTGCCAGCAACGGATGGGGCAGAATCCCTCTATACATGCGCAGTTCTTCTCCCTTTGGCACTGATGTCACCAAATAGCACATCCTGTACTGTTAGACCAATCTGAGCCTACGTTATCTCACGCTAGGCACGGGGTGTACTTTTAACAAATCATAGCATTGATTAGAAGCACCAATCACAGTGTTACATTCACGGAGCAAGTGCCTGCCTGATTTTTGGCACAGAAACCCACTTTTCAAAGCTCTACACGTGTGCAGCATCACTCTCTGACCTTTCTCCTCTACAGAAAGTACCAAAACTGCTTTAGTAGGCCAAAACATCTGGGGACCCCAGGTTGAGAACCACTGCACTAAGTGGTATATGATGGTCAATTCTAGCTATGCTGATGGTATATACTAGGCTATGGTCTCTAAGTGGTATATACTAGGCTATGATGGTATGTACATGGTATATAAGTGCTATAGGATGCCTGTTTGGATTGCCAGGCCAAGAAACCCAGACAATTTCTGGCCTTCTCCTCTAAAATCCTGACACATTAAAAAAGGAGGGAAACGCCTTCCAGACAAGTTCTGAGGCAGAAGGGCTAAACCAACTGAGCCAGGCCTCTAGGGGGTTTTAAGCTCCACCCCTAAAACTAAGCACAAATGGAAAAGTCCACACCAAAGGGAGGACAAAACAAGGAAATGAAACAGAGGAGGAGGGGAAAGCTAGGCCAAGATATCACAGTATGGCTTGCATTTAAGTCAGATTCATTCCTAATTTGATGATCTGACTTCCAAAGAAGAAACTCTATGTTCATTATTTCCTACCAACGTTTTATTGAAGTCATTATCAAATTTTCACATATTTTCTATGGATTTCTTAGAAACTATTTCAAATATGTAATGTTTATCTAATCCTAAGAAAATATTCTGTAGTCAGAAAAGAATGAAAAATATAATGAGGTTAATAATAATAATAATAATACTTTATTACTTGTGAGTCGCCCTCCACCAATGGTGCTCCGGGCGACTTACATCCTTTAAAAACACAGATACATCAATTAAAACAGCAGATATGAGCCGTAAAAGGCTCTGCCATCCATCCAGTTCAGTCCCCGAAAGCCTGGCGGAAGAGCCAGGTTTTCAGGCCAGCCAGAAATCTGGCCAGGGCCAGTGTGGCCCTGAGCGCAGGCGGGAGCGAGTTCCAGATCGTAGGGGCCGCCCCCGAGAAGGCTCGTCTATGGGTCTCTGTCAGCCGGGCCTCTCACCCCAGGGACAGCTAACCGGACGCCGTTTACGCAGCGCGGGTCTTTCGCAGCGTTGGTCCGTCAGCTGATCGCCCAGGTAGGCTGGTCCCATTTTTTGCCGAGCTTTGAAGGTTATCACCAAGTTTGTAGATCGCTCTAAGCTCAATGGGTAACCAGTGAAGATCTTTTAAAATTGGTGTAATCTCGCTCCGGGCCGATACCCGGGAGATGAGTCTGGCCGCTGCATTTCTGGATGAGTCTCAACCTCCGAGTCGTGGCCAACGGTAGGCCCACATACAAGGCGTTGCAGTAGTCAAGACGGGAGACCACAGTGGCGTGAATCACCGTCCTCAGCGCCTCTGGTGGTAGATAGGGGGCCAACCGTCGGGCCCTACGGAGGTGGAAGAAGGCACCCTTAGCAGCGGCCTGGATCTGAGCCTCCATCGTCAGTTTCTCGTCCAAGAGTACTCCTAAGCTCTTTACCGCCGGGGCTACGGACAAGGGCTCGCCTTGGATGTTAAGGATTCCACTGATAAATTAAGATTAATATGCCAATGTTTGGATCAATGTCGAATATGTCTTTTGGGATGCCCATCATTCTAAACTCTGCTTTTGTTTTGTACAAATGGGAGAATAACAAGTATTAGAACATAAGAAGAGCCATGCTGAATCGGGCCTCAGCCCATCTAGTCCAGCATTCTGTGTCACACAGTGGCCCACTAGTTGTACACAGGGATCTCTAGCAGAAAGGAGGGCAAAACCCTCACCTGCTCCCGACCCCCCACAACCAGTACCCGGGGAAAATCCTGCCTGCCTCCATCAACACAGAGGTGGCACTTGGATGTCCATTTCAGTAACTACTGATTCCCTTGGTATCCATGAATCTGTCTAATCCTGCCTTGAAGCTGTCCAGGCTGACAGCTGTCACAACCTCCTCTGGAAGTGAGTTCCATAACCCAATGACCCTCTGGGTGAAGAAATATTTCCCTTTATTAGTCCTAACTTTCCTACCTTGGAGCTTTAGGGAGTGCCCCCTAGTCCTAGTGTTATGTGACAGAGAAAATATTTTTTCTTTATTCACCTTTTCTATCCCATGCATGATTTTATACACTTCGATCAAGTCACCTCTTAAACGCCGTCTTTCAAGGCTGAAAAGACCAAGGCGTTGCAACCTGATTTCATAAGGGAGCTGCTCCATCCCTTGGATCATTTTTGTTGCCCTTCTTTGTACCTTTTCCAGTTCCGTTATATCCTTCTTGAGGTGTGATGACCAGAATTGTACACAGTACTCCAGATGTGGCCTCACCATAGATTTGTAGAGAGGCAATACAACATTTGCTGACCTATTTTCGATTCCCTTCCTGATCATGCCAAGCATAGAATTTGCTTTTTCACTGCTGCAGCGCACTGGGTTGACATCTTCATTGAGCTGTCCACCAAAACCCCAAGATCCCTTTCCTGGTTTGTCTCAGAAAGCTTTGATCCCATCAGTTGATAAGTGTATTTGGGGTTCTTTGCCCTGATGTGCATGACTTTACACTTGTTTAGGTTAAAATGCATTTGCCACTTTGTTGCCCATTCACTCAATTTCGAGAGATCTTTCTGGAGCTCTTTACAGTCAGTTTCATTTTTAACTACCCTGAACAGTTTAGTGTCATCTGAAAACTTTGCTACCTCACAATTTACTTCTACATCCAGATCATTTATATTCATTATTCATTATTAAATTAAAAAGTAACGGTCCTAAAACTGAACCTTGGGGTACGCCACTTCTCACCTCTTTCCATCCAGAGAAGTGTCCATTTATTACCACCCTTTGTTTCCTACAGTTTAGCCAGGTTCCAATCCAGGACAAGACCTGTCCTCTGATTCCATGGCTGAAGAGCTTATTTAGGAGCCTTTGGTGAGGGACTTTGTCAAAAGCCTTTTGAAAGTCAAGGTAAACAATATCGACTGGGTCCCCTTTATCTATGAGTTTATTTACACCCTCAAAGAATTCTATCAAGTTAGTAAGACATGATTTGCCTTTGCAGAAACCATGTTGATTTTCCTTCAGCAATACCTGTTCTTCTATGTGCTTAGTAATTTTTTCTTTAATAATGGTTTCCATCACTTTGCCTGGAACTGAAGTTAGACTAACTGGCCTATAATTTCCTGGATCACCCCTGGATCCTTTCTTGAAGATCGGAGTTACATTTGCCTCCCTCCAGTCCTCGGGTACAGTGCCTGATCTTAGAGAAAGTTATATATTTTGGCTAGAATTTCAGCAATTTCACACTTGAGTTCCTTAAGAACTCTGGGGTGGATGCCATCTGGCCCTGGTGATTTGTTGACATTTAGTTTAGTAAGGCATGTGAGAACATCTTCCTTGTTTATCTCTATCTGGTTTAATTCATTTAATTCCCTCCCTGAAAAAACTGACTCAGCTACAGGCATATGTTGTCTGTCCTCCTGTGTGAAAACGGAGGCAAAGAAGTCATTTAGCCGCTCAGCAATCTCCTTGTCTTCACTTATAGTCCCTTTCTTACCATTTTCGTCAAGTGGCCCAACTGCTTTTCTAGTTGGGTTTCTGCTTCTGATGTACTTAAATAAGTTTTTACTATTTTATTTAATGTTCTTAGCTATATGTGCCTCAAAATCTCTCTTGGCTTTCCTGACGGTTGCTTTGCATTTAGTTTGCCAGAGCTTGTGTTCCTTTCTGTTCTCCTCAGTAGGAAGAGCCTTCCATTTCTTAAATGAGTTTTTCTTCTTTCCAATCACATCTTTTACTTCATTTGTAAGCCATACCGAAGTATTGTCTTCCTAGAATCAAGGAAATAAAACTTCCTCCTACATGTTCCTATTTTTCTTGGAGGCAGAGACATTTTTACAGCGGCTTACCAGTAAGACGGGGTGGGGAAGTTTTGACCTTCAGATCTTACTAACCTCAACACCTGAGGTCCTGCCCAGCAAAACCAATGCTTAAGGATCGTATGAATTGTAAACCCAAACATCTAGAGGCCAAAAACTTCTCCATTTCTCACCAAAGTGTTGATGTTGAGCATGTGAATGATGTGTTACCTCACTTTCATATGGTACCTGCGCACATTAGGATATATTAATAGGCAAGTAGGCAGGTGGACTTTTATCTGTCAGATATTTGCATTTGTGTGCAGCAGCTATTTCAATCAGTTTTTGCCCCACCCCAATAGTTGAAATGTTGTACTACTAAACACAAAATGTTTGGGATCTAGTGCATGGAATAACTTGAATGACTGCATTGTAGTAAGTGGTATTTGGTTTGCTCTTCTCTGCATTCCACATGCACAATGGAAGACCTTCTTACAGTTACACCAGAGGCACTTGAAGGTGCCAGCTTCTGGTCAAAGGAAATTTAGTACAATTCCAAGCTTTTAACTTTGTTGGTGATTTTTGTATGCGTTATAACTGTATTCTCAATTCACTTCTGACACGATAAATAAATACATTTTTAATTTACATTAACAACATTTTAAGACACTCCAATGGTCATCCCTAGGGACAAAAATGATGTGATAACTTGAAAGGACTTAGCCAAAGGAGATGGCTGAATTGCGAAATTTGGATTTCAGGTACATCACAAAATAAACATGATAATAATGTTTCACAACTCAAATACTAAGGGAACAAAGTGGCATGTTATGCACACTTCCCTCAGAGTAAGTCCCTTTGTACTTGCATTGGGAGGAGGGAATGAAGTCACGTTTTCCTTTTTTTTGTTCCTCCCCAGCAAAATACTCACTAAAACAAACAGCTCTAACTGATTCAAGGAAAGCAGTTTCCAACATAAGAATCTATTAATGGAAAGTATTACGCTTCAAAATAAAACCTGAGAGTTCAGTCATATACTCCTCCTCTAACAACCCCAGTCAACTTTCACACTCATATTCACTTATACACACGCGCACACACACACACACACTGTACAGAACTCCATGCTATTTCTGGGAACAGGCTGTCCTGATACACATGATTATCAGACTGCATTAATAAGGTGCACACGTGTAATGTTGGGCTTCATGACAAGAACAACATAACATAACACTGCATCCACCCACTAGGAACACTGAATGTGTCACAATCATTTGGGCCATGCTTTAAAAAATATCGCTACCAATGAGGCCCCTTGAAGCAGGACTGCCGGTAACAGGAGGGGAGGGATAATTATGTATAATGTTTTGTAAATACCTGATTCTGCCCAGTAAAAAATGTTTATATCAGAGGAAGGACGGACATTGGTGGAAGCTGGATTTCTTTGTGCCAAATGGGTGGGTGGGAGATATGGACTTTTCACTTCCATGATCCTTATGAGAGGTGTGGTTCATGGCACTGGGACAGAGAAGCAGAGAGCTCTCACTCTTCAAACCACAGAGACAGAATCGAAGCAAGGTGACTTTCTTGGCGGGCAAAAATCCACAAACAGAGTCTGCCTGAAGCAGAGATTTTATGGGAGGGAAGGGATTAGAGACTAATTGAAAGGTTAGGGAAGGATTTTGGTCCCTCCAAAGGTTTCCGCTTTTTGTTCTTCACTTTTTAGCCTAGAGGTGTACAGCACATTTGGCAGCACAACCTGAAACTTAATGCAGGGATTTAGAGTCCAATCTAAATCTGGATCCGAATTTCTCCAAGTGGCATACAGGAAGTGGGTGGTTTCTTTTTTCGAGGAGACTGTAAGTGGTGTTTGCTATATGCCTGTGCGCCTGAAGACTTGGAGAGAATGCCTGCTAGAACAGACACCATGCCTAATTGCTTCTTCTGCCTCTGGGCCTTTTTTCCCCTTCTTTTTTGATGAACACATTGGGTGTGTTCCTATGGCCAGAGTACTGCTGCTGGGTTGCTAAAACTCTTGCCCTGGAAAATGTGCTACACTGCTGTAGAGCTTGTGACTTTCCCTCCTTGGCATTTTAGTGCTAAAACAGATTTACAACCATACCAGAGACAGGGTGGTAATAGAGCCAAACTTTCCTGCTAAATCTCTGTTCAGAAATCATCCAAAAAAGGAGGTAGGACAGTGCAGGATCTCTGCCAACACTAAGGCAGCATTAACCTTGTAAGAAAAAGTTGGAGAGGGGAAGAAAGAATCAAAATAGACACCATCTTCTCTTCATGTTTTCTAGAACAAGTCAGGGAAGCTTTAGCCCTGCAATTTTTAATTAAATTCCCACAAACCATTGACCATGCTGGTTCAGTTTTCTGAGATCTAAGGTCTCACAGCTTTGGCTGTGGGTATTGAGCAGTACAGATGACTGGGCAGATGCTATCACTGGCAAATAGCAGTGGTGACTAGAGTAGAATCAAGTGCAGTTCACTTCTCTCAGCCAGCCAAATGAGACCAAAACATGATAGGAAGACCATGGATCAAACAGTGAGTTGCCAAATTCCTTCATTGGCTAGGTGAGGTGTCCCTCTTCTCAACCCAAACACGGCACTACACAAAACTGCTGAGATCTCAACTTACAGGCGTTCTGAGTTATCCTTAGCTCATTAGCTTGAAATGGAAGACCCTCGGATTTCTCAGATTTTTCGGACCTCAGTGGATCTTTATGGGAGGACCATAAATGGCCCTATAGGACTTCCGAATCTGAATGCTACTTTGGATTTACTGAAGCCCTTGGAACAAAACCTAGAGAACCCAGATTGTCTGAATTGTTTGGATGACCGGAAACCCAGCCAGGAAGGTGCAGGAGCGGATCCTAGACTGGTGAGCCTGCTGCTAGCAGAGTACAACCGTCTGGCCGGCTGGCTTAATCAGTTTGGGTGACTGCTCTGCCAACTGAATTACCTACCAGCCCAATCATTTGTTGCGACTTGACTTGGACGGACCCTTAGTAAACCAACACACAGTAACTGCGGTTAAATGCTTTATTTAGAATAAGTAAAAATAGGTAAATAAGGCAATGATAGAAGAGTTCAATGATGCTCTCAGCATCCAGTTGAAGTAAAGCAAAAGGCAGTAATAATCTTGAGGCCACAATTGGCTAAATCCAGGAGTTGCTTGAAACAAAGCTTAACAAGAACTAGAGTCCAAAACAGGAAGGCTTTCCAGGCAAAGTTCCATGAGGCAATACAAGGTGGCTAAAACGTTGGCACGAGATTCGGAGCTCACTCCGGACTCAATCTTTATAGGTCCCGGCTACTTTGATCTAAGACAGGGCTGTCCAACAGACGGCCCTGGGGCCGTACACGGCCTCCGAGCCCCTTCCCTCCGGCCCCCTAACTTGTTTTAATAAAATACAAATTAAAAATAATAAAAAAATAAAAAAATAAAAAAACCTACTTCCGGGTTTAGGCAAGCATCGCGAGACTACGCCAGCCACAGACGGGATTTCGAGGGAGGTCGAAATCCCGTCTGTGGCTGCGTAGTCTCGCAATAGCTGCCGAAATCTCGGGTCCCACAGGATTTGCGGCCGGCCTGGGCGCGCGCCTCCTCCTCCCTCGCGCTGCTTCCAGGCCAGCCCCCATTCCCTCAGAGAGAGGGAGGAGGGGAGTGAGGCAAGGAAAGCCCCTCCTGGCTCCGTCCTCTTCCTGTGGAGGGCCCTCGCTTCCCGCCCTGTGGATGGGAGAGCCACCACACCTGGCCTGAGCTTGGCCTCGGGTCCAGCAGGGCTCTTCGGGGACGACGGCGGCGTTGGCGCTTCAGCCCTGTGGCAGGGCTCCCGCAGTATGGGTAAGGAAGGGCCTGGCTCGAATCAATCAATCTAAAAACAGTGGGACGTTGGGTGAGGGGGGAGGGGTCCCTCAGCGGCGGTTTCCTTGGCGACGCTTCCTTCCCTCCTCCGCGCCCCTTCCCCCTTGTTGTGCTGCCTCCCCCTGCATGCAGGGTGCAACGTGGCTTCCTTTGCGCCTGCCCCCATGGCTTGTTTTCCCTTCAGGGAGGGAGGGTGCTCTTTGGGCCTCCTCCACCCACCTCTGGGAAAGGAGGCCCCACTGCCCCTGCGATGGCATTGAGGTGTTTGGGGGTTTTTTTTTGGTGTGTCCCAATTTGAGTGTGGACTCAAATAACTCAAAGGTATTAGGAAACATTTCCCCAAATCCACCAGTGTTCCCATTTGGGCATATTGAGTATTCATGCCAAGTTTGGTCCAGATCTATCATTATTTGAGTCCACAGTGCTCTCTAGATGGAGGTGAACTACAACTCCACAATTCAAGGTCAATTGTAAGTATATTGGAGTCAGGGAGGGGGCGGAGCTGGGGAGGGGGTGGAGCCGGGGGAGGAGGAGGGGCGGAGCCGGGGAGGGGGCGGAGCTGGGGCAGAGGCAGACCCTTCGGCCCCCCAGGTCATCAGTGACCGGAATTCCGGCCCTTGGGCCCATAGAAGTTGGACAGCCTTGATCTAAGATATGCTGGCTGCGTCGGATCCCTCTCACAGGAAGGGATGGGAACCGTTTCATTCCCAGCGCATCTTGGCCCGATTGGAATGCAAGCTTGTTAGGGAAACCATCTGGCTGCTTGGGAGGATCGGTTGTTTCTCGGTGCCAGGCCCGCTTATCAGCCTGCGAACTTGCAGGGCTGCGCCGACCCTTAGACACCTGGGGTTCACTCAGAGGTTGCTGCAGAGGCTTGCTTCTGAGTCTCTCAGCAACTTTGGTTTTAACATGGCGTGGATCTGGTTTATTCCTTGTATTTGGCTGGGGTGTGACATCGCTAGACTACATACAAGGGATGGCTATCTGGCAGTCTACTGATCCGGATCCTGAGAACTTTAAAGACCTAGCTTGGGATCAATCCTAGGATTTTCCCTAGGAGTCTTCCTCAACATCATGAAGAGCCTCCCTGGCCAATGGAGAGCTCCCTGAGAGTTCCAGAGTGAGCTGGGACTCGCTCTTGGGGCTGGAGGGGGGGACCTTGGAGTCAGCATCCCACAGTTGTTTGTTCGGCGATCACTGTCCCTTCAATCCTGGTTCGTCTTGCCAATGCCCTTGGTCTGGGCGGGGTGGATTGGGGGCGGACAGGAAGAGGATTGGACCTCTCAGTCTGAATCAGAGGCACTGGATGTGACGGAGATCCTTGGATGGGAGCCCGTCTCTCCCTCAGAGCCCTTCTCTCGTGCTGGCCACCAGCGATGTCGCTGCCTCTCCTTGTCAAGCAGGCAGGTACCAAAGATGTTGGCTGACCTTGGGGACGCCATCAGCGAGCCTCTGCCTTCTTCTCCAAGTCTCTGGAAGCCTCAGCGCTGGCGTGCGGGTCATCCAAACCGGAGACGGAAACACCGCCATGATATATGCCTTACTTCTGGTGAGAAGCCAGAACAAACTGGTTCTCCAGCAGAGGGAGCACTTGGCATTTTGCAGAGCCTTGGATTGGCAGCGAATCAATTTGGCAGTGATAGAACAAGGACTGAGAGTAAGATAAATCTGAGCTTTAAAAAGCTAGAAGCTTTAGACATGGACAAGAGTATAACGATGGGAATTGGTAGGTCCCCAAAGCGTAGGCCTCAGAGACGTGGCCGTCGCCAGAGGAAATTTAAAACTAGAGGTTTTTGGGGAATGGGATTTGCCAGCTAGACAAGATCTACAACTACACCCCCTCCCCATAAACTGGACTGTGTTCCCTCGGGCGGCTCTATATCTATAAATAAGGAGGAGAGCCAAGATATTAGGACCTGGAACTTGAACATTGGAACGGTGGGCATAGGGTTGTTTTCTTGAGCTGTTAGATTAGATCCTTTATTATTTAATGTGTTAAATTGCTTATATAGTCTAATTCTCAATTGCTTTTGCTTGTATATGTTTGCTGTGTTTTTATATGTAAGTCGCCCAGAGCACCTCGGTGGAGGGCGACTAATCAAATAATAAATGGAATGGAATGGAAAACTCTTCTGTGTGGTTCAGGGTTTACAGGATCTGTGTCCACTACAAAAAAAAACTTCACAGGAACAGGCAAGCTAAATTTTATTTGGGAATGAGCATACACCTTGCATGCTATAGCAGAACCCAAATATTTTCTCACCAGCTGTCTGCCCTTCTGCCAATATTGTCATTGTCTCTTGGCTTTTCTTCGTGAACAAAGATTCAGGAAGGACTCATCCCATGCTTTCTACAAACGAGTTGATGACTAAAAAGGCCCATCCGAGATAGTATATTGTCCACACTACCATCACATAATGAAAGGCCTGTTGGACCTGTACGCTAGAATATCTTATCATTGGTTATGCTATCAAGGACTGAAGGAGGTTGTGATCCAAAAAGAACTGAAGGTTCACACAATTCCCACCCCTGCAGAAAGGGACAAGATTCCATCATACAATCATAATGTTCATCTCCCACCCAACCACCTCCACTCCCCACACACACACACATTATTTTCATCTAATTTTACTGTTTCACATTTTAGAATCCTTACTTCACAAGCTGTTCAAAATGAGTTGGGTTGAAGCATATTATTTTAGGGGCCATTGGAGAACACACAAAAGGGAGTACTCCTGTGCAAACATGATCATAGTGATGACAGATATTTCAAAAGAGCCCACTATCATGAAGAGGTGATAAGCATTTTGAATGTCTCATTACAGTTTCTGGGACTGGTTGCTTCAAATACCATGGCTTGGCATGAAAAGAGACAGTAGTTCAAGCTCCATGTCCAATAGTGAATTTTATGTCTGAGCAAGTAACTGAACCCTGCTGGCGGGGGTGTTAAACTCATTTTTACTGATTACCACATCAGTTTTATAGTTGCCTCCTGACTGTACCCCTAAAACTTGCTTTGGAAGGTTGGGTAGGCCACGTTCTGGAAGTGCTGGTGAATGGTTACTAGTATAACAGTGTATACATGTCTTCAGTATACCAAGCAAACATCCTGTTTCTGTTTGTATTTTTATGGCCCATGTGGACTAAACCAGTCATGAAGCGATAAAATCTATGGATAGTGGCCATATATAGCATATACCACGAGTTAAAGAGAGAAGAATGCCATCATGGACAGAAAACAATTAGAACTTATAAATAGATGCACCCACTGTGGCTTGTATGTTAGCCACATGTCTAAATTATGTTGATGCCAAAACATGGTGTGTGTGTGTTTTATTCAGGGATTTTTTCCTAGCACAGTGGGATTGTGCGGGCATGCCACATTCTTGAGGTTTAAGCTGTCCCAACTGTGTGATTGCTCTTTTATGGTCTTTTCATTATTAACCTCTCTTTTATAGTTTAAAGTGAATTTGGCACCAGTGGAAATGGTTGGATGTGACTACTCAGGTTAAATGAAGTTCTTACCTAATTTAGAGGTGAACGAGTGGGGGGAGGAGAAAATGGGGGAGTGGAGAGCAAACTTGCCCCATAGTGTGTCCCTAATGTATTCAAACGTATCTGGAAATTTGCAGACAAGGGTTTAAAGGCGAGACATCCAGCCAGGCTCATTCATTCAGCACATCAATTGAGGTTAATACTAAGAACAATTCCCTTGCTGCCTCTATTCCCCATTTTGTTAAATGATGTCTGGGCTATTGCTCAAGATTTTTGGTGGTGTCAAACAGCTGCCAGTTTGACAATTTCTAAGTTTTCCAGAAATTATAATAAATCCTTCCAGGCATACATAAAAAGTTTTTGATAGCTTTGAGATTGGTACCTTAGTCTGTACAGTTCTAATGGAAGTTTTCAAATTCATGATTTCTGAACTGAAATTCACCCTGCAAAGTATCATTGCCTTTGTCTTATGATAACCCAATGAAACATCACACATTTTCTCATCCATGGTGAGACGCACATCAAGAAAAAAGATTTTTCACATTTCAGGATTTATTTTCTCCTGGAAAAAATGATGAGAAACAAAAAAATGTATATCTTGTTCTGTGTAAGCAAAAGAACTTCGTTTTGTACACACACACTGGCGTTTTCTCACAGATAGCAGTATTTTTTTTGTACAAAAGGCACTCTTTTCTGTGCAAAGATGTTGAAATTTGGGGGAAACCTCCCAACTTTTAAAAACATCTTTCTAAAATATGGAAATTTATCCCAGAAAAAGCTAACTTGTATCTCTTACAGATAACATTTAACATACTTCCTTCTTGCATGTGAGAATGAAATGAGGAAAGATTTCCATTCCTGGTTGCCAGCAGCAGCAATCTCGGGTTGGTTTGATATCTTAATTGGATTTCTCGATGGTGTTTTCCCCCGCCTCCTGTCTGTCTTCTTCAGATACTGTGAGCACACCTGGTTCTTTGGCTGGTGCTTGCCGTAATTAGATTAGAAGTTTCTGGGAAGGTCATTGAAGTGGCAATTAATTCCACCTTTTCTTTTTAAAAAAAATCAAAAAGGGAATAGTCTTCTTTGGCATGATAACATGTCACACAAAGTTCTGAAGATATTTTTTTTAAGTTTCTGTTACCGAGAAGACATATAACTGAAATAATTATCTTTTACTCCCTGGTACTAAATGAATTTGTCCTTGCCCAGATGTTACTTCCAGAGTTTGTTACTTTTTTTGAGGGGAGTGGAGAGACAAGAAGTATATAACAATGTTTCTTTTAAGAATTGAACAACAAATTGAAGGTTGCTTTTATGTTTTACTAGGGGCCCTTCCACACAGCTGAATAAAACCCCACACTATCTGCTTTGAACTGGGATATATGGCAGTGTAGACTCAGATAACCCAGTTCAGAGCAGATATTGTGCATTATTCTGCCTTGATATTCTGGCTTATAAGGCTGTGTGGAAGGGCCCTAAGTAAGAGAGGTGTTCCTTTTTGCTGGGCAAGGTTTTTTCACATTTCCGTTTTTTATATTCTTGAGGAGTTGTTTGTTACTCATGCAAAACATATGCTTTGTAGAGGGAACTGGGTCACTACAAAAGAAATATAATAATAATACAACTGTATTCTTGTATCCCACCACCATCTCCCCGAAGGGACTTAGGGTGACTTACACATGGAACAAGATGCCTAAAAACCAAACATAAGAACATAAGAACATAAGAAGAGCCATGCTGAATCGGGCCTCAGCCCATCTAGTCCAGCATTCTGTGTCACACAGTGGCCCACTAGTTGTACACAGGGATCTCTAGCAGAAAGGAGGGCAAAACCCTCACCTGCTCCCGACCCCCCACAACCAGTACCCGGGGAAATCCTGCCTGCCTCCATCAACACAGAGGTGGCACTTGGATGTCCATTTCAGTAACTACTGATTCCCTTGGTATCCATGAATCTGTCTAATCCTGCCTTGAAGCTGTCCAGGCTGACAGCTGTCACAACCTCCTCTGGAAGTGAGTTCCATAACCCAATGACCCTCTGGGTGAAGAAATATTTCCCTTTATTAGTCCTAACTTTCCTACCTTGGAGCTTTAGGATTTTTAAATATTTTATACACTTCGATCAAGTCACCTCTTAAACGAAGGCTAAAAAAATATAAGTATTTAAACTTGTTGCCCTTTTCTGTACCTTTTCAGTTCAAATGAATGCACAGTACAGATGTGGCCTCACCATTAAAATACAACAGTGCTCATTACCCAAGCATAGAATTTGGGGCAAGATAGCTGTCCACTAAAACCCCAAGAACCCCAATTTAAAAACAATTTTTTAATACAATGAATTAA
This sequence comes from Anolis apletophallus, assembly GCA_030556195.1. NCBI lineage: Eukaryota > Metazoa > Chordata > Lepidosauria > Squamata > Anolidae > Anolis > Anolis apletophallus. Next base: position 128,577,606 of record JARBWK010000001.1, on the reverse strand, counting down.
AAATATAAGTATATAAACAGGCTGCTCAACCAATGGGGCAAGATACTATAAAGGTTGCATGGGAATAAACATGGGAAGAGGGCATGGGATAAAGCACAAGGCTGCATATCAGTTGCATAGGTCAACTAGGGACTATGTGTTATCAAAATCTTGTTTAAACAGCCAGATCTTCAGGTCCCTATGGAAGACAGTGTGGGGGCCTGCCTGATCTCCCTGGGGAGAACATTCCAGATCTGAGGGGCCACTACTGAGAAGGCCCTCTCCCTCGTCCCCACCAACCACACTTGTGATGGTGGTGGAACCACAAGAAGGGCCTCTCTGGCAGATCTTAGAGTCTGCACTGGTTCATAAGGTGGGGTGGGAGGGACATTTGCACAGAAAACTGGACAAGATTTTTGTATAGTTCTGGGTTTTTTATCCTTTATTAGTTGTTTATGAAAAATTTACTCATACAAAAACATTTGTTTTGTAGGGGGAGATGAAACTCTGCAGAAAGAAAGGAAACCCATTTGCACAGAAACCATATGTATTTTGCACAAAATGCCATCTTATTTATTTATTTATTTATTTATTCGGCTTAATAGACCGCTCTCTCCGAAGCTCAGAGCGGTTTACAGCAATAAAATATACCAGGTAAAAATGCATAAAACAACATTATAAAACCAATTTAAAACCCCACTCCCAACAATAAAACTACAGCAGAACAACAATGAAGCAGATGGCAATGACACCTGCTTCATTGTTTATTATTTATTTATTTATTTATTTATTCGTATTTGTCTGCCGCCCTTCTCGATGGCTCGGGGCATCTAACAACATATTCATAAAACAATCGAACATGATGAGTAAAACCACAATTAAAACACAGCTAAATACACAGTTAAAAACACAATTAAAAAACACAATAAGCCATGTGATGGAAACAATGCAGCACAGAAATGAAACAGGATGGTGACACGCAACCAAGACTATAATTCATCCAGGTCCAAAAGCCTGCTGGAACAGCAGGGTCTTACAAGCTCTTCTAAATGAGAGGATATCCTGGATGGCACGGATGTCGGCAGGCAGCGAGTTCCACAGTGTTGGAGCCGCGATCGAACACACCCACTAACTGGTTGCGGTCAGGCGAAACGTCTTGGGGGAGGGGACGACCAGGAGGTTATGTTCCTCGGAGCGCAACAGTCTGGTGGGACAATACGGGATGAGGCGGTCCCGCAGGTACACTAGCCCCAAACCAGTGTAAAATATATCTTATATGCTTTTGCATTTAAAAAACAAACAAAACTGACACTACTTTCCTCAGAAAGCAAAAGAAAATATGTGAGTAGTCTTTCTTTACCCTTCTAATAAGTGATTGGGGAAATTAGGTGATGAACAATGCTAACATTTTTTTCACTAACCTTACAAACTATGGCTTCTTCTGTATCTTGCATGGAAAATCTTGCACAAAAAACAACTTGTGCAGAAAACACACAGATTTCTTAACAACAAAACCAAGTGGCCTGTTTAAATTTAATATAGTTAGGATTTATTTATCTTTTTCCAGAATTTTGTTGTGAAAATTGTGGAGGTTTTGCATAGAATCTTACACAGTTTTGCACAAAAAACCCCCCTAACTATCTGGAAATTCAATGTCACACAATTCTCCCTCACACAAAGACATCCCACATATATTTCTGCACAGAATAATTTTTGAATCTCTTTGGGTTATTAGAAGAGTGGATAAAAACATGTAAAATTCTCACTATTGTATTTTTCCTAATTTGGTTTTCCAAGTGATGTAAACCCATTGTTTAGCCTGGAAATGAATCATGGCAAATATTCTTCTTATCCCTATCAAGGGCAAATAGGCTTAATGTTTGAAATAAGATTCCCCCCTCTCTCTTTATGATTATTGAAACCACAGGTTAAAATAAAAATCAGATGAAGTCTTTCCAGCTGTTAGCAAGTTTTTTGGGTTTTCCTGTAAACAATTATCTTTCGGCTTTACAGAAGGCCAGTAGCCATATATGAGATTAGAGGTTTAAGGGGTTCTTGTTATTAACTCCTATCATTGACTTGAAATTATGAAAGAGAGAGATTCATTTCACCCTTATCCTCAACAGCCCTTTTCATGTCTTGCAGACTTGGGGCCGTAGCCTCCTTGGTTGAGTCTATTCAGCTGAAATGTGGTATTCCTCTTTTCCTGCTGCCTCCTACCAGTATTATTGTATTTTCTAGTGAGCTATCTCTTCTCATAAAATATTCAATATACAACAGTCTCAGTTTGGTCATATTTGCTTCTTGATTAATAGATCTCTCATTCATAAGGTCAGCATAAGTTGAAATGAGGTTAAGGGCAATCAACAACAAACAGTTCTTAAGTCACTGATCTCAAATATAACTACAGGTCTTCAGAGGAAGCCAGAAGATTGCTGATTAACAGGAAGAGCCAGAAAAGCTGGCAACTAGTACGGAAAAAGTACTTAGTTCAGAACCAACCTTTTTGATTTGGATAGAGAACTGTTTCAGTTCAGAGCCTTGGAATGACATTGCACTTCACTTTAGATCATCAGCCACAAATCTAAAACAGAGCCTCCACTTTTCCTTTCCCACATACCCAAATTCTTCCCACTGATTATAATGAGAAAACAACAACAACAAAGACTAATAACTTTTTATTAGAGCGTATTGCTGTTTTTGTGGATGAAGGTTAATACTATTATTATTTATACTATTGAGGCAATGAAGTCATACTGCATGAAATTCCCTGTAAGATTCTTTTTATGAAATGTGGCAGACTTTGCAGTTTGCTATTTAAAAGGGAGAGACTATATTCTTTTTCCTCCTGTGGTTTTGTTAACAATTTTCTATTTCTTTTTCTTTGTGTCTATATTTTTCACACACTCAACAGCTGCTTCCTTCCTTTTTTCCAGAGTTCCCCCCCTCTCTCTCTTTCAGATTTAGGGAGAAAAATGTAGATAAATATTCATAACTATATCTATAACCAGCTGTAAATAGTTATATAGTTTTTAGCTAAGAGTTAAAAAAATTGATTGTTTTAAAGTGTGTTTTTATACTCTCTGTAAGACGTCCTGAGCCCTCGGGGAAAGACGGCATACAAAACTGAATAAATAAATAAATATAACCAAAGGTCTCAATCATCAATAAATAGTACTAGAGTTTATATATCATGTTCATCATGTGCAATTAATCACCTTTAATTTTAAAATGTAGCAGAAAGGACAAAAAATAACCAAGTCTTACACTTCAGGGACAGTCAAATATGAAACTGGAGGAATACTATATAACATATTTTTCCATAATATACAGTTTTAACTTGATAGGAGGAAAGAGCATTTGCTCCATTGTTTTTCTGCTTCTAAATAACATTACATCTAACAAGGTTACTCATAATGCATTATTTCCAAGCTCTGTCTGATATTGGTTTGATTAGCTATCAGGGGCATAGTTGCTGATAGTCCTCTCCTAAGCCATGAATTTATCAAACCACTTTTAAAACAATCCAAGTAAATTGCAAGCATCTTCATAAGTTTATGGCAGAAAATTCCCTTACTTTATTTTTGCATTCTTTGAGAATTCCCTTTCATTAACCTTGAATCTGTCATGAATTGTGTGAACCCGAGGTTAGTGATCCAGAGGAGGAGAAAAACTCGGAGCATCCTGTTTCTCCTTCCTTTGCAGGCCCGTAGCCAGGGACGGTCTGAGGGGCTTCAGCCCCCCCTCCCCAAATTCTCAGGGTGGTCCGCGAAAAGGCCTTACTGGTACGTGGCATGGTGGCATCCTTGTCCACGCCTGGGCCCTCGGTGCACTCTTATTTATTCATATTATGATCTGATCACCATGCTCAATATATCCCATATGCATGGGAGTATTGGGATAACAATACAAAAGGTTTGCTACAGCTACGGGCTATGGGCCTGTCCCTGTGTATAATTTTAGAAATCTCTATCATGTCTTCTTCTAAGCATATGTTTTATATAGTCTCCTGTAATGAGACCTAATCAAGCATTCCTGAGAGATTACCCTGTACCTTTCCAACTGCTGCATGTCACACAAAGATAGCCATGTAGGACATGTTTCTTGCTAAAAGTGCCCATGTGGGATGTGAAACAGGTTTAGCAAATCTCCCATCAGGTAGTGCCATGTGGGTACGTCATGGTAACAAGCAAGCATCATCTGATCATGTTAGGGATGAAATGAACCAGGGTGGATCTTTGTTTTTTCTTCCACAAGGTGTGCCAGTTCCACCTCTTTTGCCTTGGGGTAAAGCCAGTGTATTGCTCATAAGTCCTGAGGAGAGAATTCAAATAGAAACAGTATTAAGATATGCTGTGCATGGTGAACTCAGACAAAATTAGAACGACAGAGACCAGCAAGAAAAGGACCTGGGGAAAAACAAAAGAGCATTTGTGGAATAACAGTCAATATTTCAGTACACCCATTCATGTAAAAAAAAATTATCAGAATTATCTGCTTTTATGTAAAGTATACTGCATTTGCTCAAATCTAATGTGCATCTTCTTGGCTTAATCGCTTAGCCAAAATTGAGATGTGCATTAGGTTAGATGGCGTATTTCAGTCGTGTGTCAAAAGGTGCCTTTGCCCCTCCATCAGGCTGAGACTAGCGAACTTGGAGCAGGGGCTTCCATCCCCAAGCCTTTCTCCTTCATCTTCCAGCTGAGAAACCAAAGAAAAATGGTGCCCCTCTTCCTCCTCAAGCCTCCTTAGTCCCCCAAGTTGGGAAACAGAGGAGAAATTCGGCTGCTTTCTTTCCCTGGGAAAGCTAGAGGAGAGTCAGAAGCTGAAGCCAACCCTTCCAAAGCCCAGACTTCTTCCCCAGCTGGGAGGGAGAGGGGAGGAGAGGAGAGGCAGAAGCTGAAGCTGAAGCCAAACAGAAAACTTGGATTGGGGAAACTTCTGGAACAACTGTGAGGGAGAGGGAATGTGAGGGGGGGGGAGGAGAGGCAGAAGAAATGGAAGCTGTTCCTCAACAGTGCTCCGTCACAGTGATTTTTTTCAAATCCTTCCCCTGAGATATAGCCTACCATTGGGGAACTTTCTTTCAAACATTAATTACCACTGACTTTGCTTAGTTTCCAAGACCAGCTAGGACTTTTATGTCCCACTTTGAAACCTGCAGAGTTTTGGGGCTTGTAGTTCAGTGAGCTCAGGACTTCCCTTGAAGAACATGGGAACCACCATTCCTTAACGACAAGCCACAGATTCCTGCAGGCAAATTTTTTTGGGGGGGGGAGTGTTTCGCTAATCCCAAATGGTCTGAGATAGCAGCAACAGGACCTGGGTGATAATCTGGGAGACTTTGGGGTAACCGGTGGGACCCTTGAGTGAACCCAGCTCCATGCAATCCACACTTGGCCCTGCCATACTGGGGGGTTTAGATTAAAGCTGAGCTGGTTTAGATTAAAGAGCTGAGCCAAAATGTGTATGTGGAGAAGGATATGAGCTTCATGAAGTTGAGGTCTGATGCTGGTCCGAGAAGGGTGGTCGAAGGCCTCATATTGTGGACAGAGGGTGTTGTAGTTCATCCTAGCCAGTCATCCTTGGGAAACTGTGACTCCTTTCAGGGTCAAATTATGTCTCTCTTTTATTAAGGATGGGTGTAGCCATGTTCGATAACAGGAGTATTTTGCCCCCATAATTCCTTCCAGTAAATCAGAGGAGTTTTCCATGAAATTTGCTTGTGGTTCTCTTTTGGGCCCCCGCGTAACCCTCCCATGACGCATCTACACTGCAAAATTAATTCAATTTGATACCACTTTTAATTGCCATGGCTCAGTATTATACGATCCTGGGAGTTCTAGTTTGGTGAGGAACCAGCATTCTTTGGCACAGAAGGCTGAAAACCTTGTAAACAACTGTCCTCATGATTCTATAGCATTGAACCATAGCAATGAAAGTGGTGTCAGGCTGCATTAATTCCAGTGCAGATTCATCTGTGTGCAATTTCTTTGGTGAATCATCCATCAAACTGAAACTGTTGAAAAAATATATAAGACTGTTTCCCTGAATCAAGAGCAAACAACCTGTTGTCGCTTTGCGAAACCCATTGGCTTGAGCAACATGATGCATTTTTATGTTTTGTTGAACTGTAGTTGTGAGAACACTTGAAGAACTAAAAGAGGGTCCTCTATACAATAGTAAGACTTCTTACCAAGCTGGACATCTTTTAGCTGTTCCAATTGCTGAATTTGTAGTAACTACACACGTCCCAAGAAAGCTTCTGTCATCATCCCGTCACTTTAGTAAAACATTACAAAGAGGATATGAAATTTTTTTATAGCCTGCAACATGGTCAACAGTCTTTAAAAGCCAGGGAGTTGCATACAAAATCTGTGAAATAATTTCAGGGGACCTTTGACAAAAGATCAGTGGTGAAGTCTATGGGTGGAGAAGTTAGAATTCATCACATCTGTTCAAGGCAGAGTTGTAAAAGTGTAGCAACCCAGCCTCCATTCCAGCCGGGGGGGCAGGGGGCTGCCCCGGGGGTGCCAATTGCTTTGGACCCCCTTGCTGTAGATACAGGTGATGCGGATGATGGGGCTGCTGGGCCTGCATCTCCAACAGTTAGTTTGCATTGGGATGACACCTGGCCTGAGGCTTATTCGGACGAAGAAGGTCAGGATGACCCAGATTCTGATAGTTATGAGAGACCGGGAGGGCAAGGTTCCCAGGAACGCATCTGGGAACCCGCGGGGGCTGAGTTGATGGAAACTGAAGGGGAGGAAGCTTCTCAGGAAGATAGCGAGCCAGCTGCGGCTCGGCCTGGGAGGTGTTTTGATCGCAGGAGAAGCATCGAGGCCAACCGTAAGGAATGGAGACGAAGCCTAGAGCAGCGCTGGTCTCACAAAGGGGGGGATTAAGTATACGTTCCCTGGGAATGGTTCTTCAGTTGGTCGGCCACTTCTGATCTGAAGGGAGTGCAGCGACCGTGTTCCTGGAAGCCATAGTCTGGCTGCCTTGCCAAGTACCTTGCCAAGAACTTTGCCACGGACCTTGTATTTCCATGGACTTTGCCTTGCCTTGTTTCAAGGATTACTTTGCTTTTTGATTCATTGCTTTTTGCTTTTGAACTTCACGTGTTTTCACTTTGGACTATTTGACAATTTCTCAATTGGACAATTTACTTTTTCACCTGTTCTTTATTACTCAATAAATAGTTAATTGATCATTGTCTCTGTGTGTGTGCTTAAGGGGCCGGGCCAGGACCCAGCATTGTGACAAAAAGCAACATTGAAGCAACTTCACCAACACCAATGGAATATTATAGGATAAATGTGTACATCCATTTCTGGACTGTTTCTGCAGATAGCTTCAGGAAAGTTTACCAGGCAGAGGGAAATAGTTCAGGAACTAAAAGTATTCCTCCTTATTAATTGTGGCCATTTAAAATCTAACTTGAACGAATGCACATAACTTTACAATGAATGCCTTCAAGATTCTGACACACCGATGGAAAATAGAAAATGAGAAAAAAAAGATTACACCTGCAGAAAAACCATCATATGCACTGGAAGCATATCTTGTCTGTGACAGACATTTTTTTCTGAATGTGAATAAACTTCAGATTTCTGCAATATTACCAGTGTCAACAGCTATAAATCAAAAATCATTTCAATTCTTAAATGTTTGAAAACATACATGAGGAGCACAATGGGGTAAGAAAGGTTGACTGAACTTGCACTCTTGTGTATCCACCAAAGTTGTGTATCCACCAATGGAACCTGATTTCTGTCAGTGTATTGACACAGTTTTCAAGTGTTTCCAACAGGTGTTGTAGTAATCTTTTGTAACCACTAAATTACCAATTAAGAATCATTTTCAGGTATTTTTAGACTTGAAACTTTGTAGTTAAAATAGAATTTTGATTTAATTAAGTATATATAAAATACAGAATGAGTTATAGACCTACTCTTCATGATTAGCTAAAACATTTTTGTCTAACCCTCCCTACACCACCACCCCTCCAGATATTTTCTGGCTATGGACCTGATGGATGAGGTCACCTCAATCCTAGAGTTTGTCATGGAATTAATGTTATTTGTAAGAAATAGGGTTTTTGTACCTCTTCATCTCACAAAATGCAAATTTTATAGTTGTTTTTGACTTTCAGAAGAGCTCACTAGAACTGGTTTATAAGAGCTTTCAAAAAATCCTGCAATATCTTCACAGCCAGAACATGAATATGGTAAGGATGAGGAGTAATGATTGGAGATAGATTCTAATGTAGGAGGAAATGAAACTGATGAATTTCTCCATCAAGCCAGAAGGCTCTGAAATCTTTTCCCCCTTTAAAAGTCACTTTTAAAATTTCTATGGTTGTGAATTAGAGTCCCCAACATACATTTTTAGCAAATTCCTCACCTGTAATAGCTACACAGTAGGCATGCTAAGAAATATCTATTATCCCCCTTCAATTTTGCCTTGACAGATGGTTGACTACTTTGCTCAGTTTGTTTTAGATAGAAACGTAGCAATGTTTACACATTTCATCATAAACGGGGTCGAAAGCACTGTTCGAGAAAGCAAAATTGACTGAGTCGCCTATCCCTACTATTTATAGACAGAACCAGAAAAGTCTCACCACAAAACTGTTCGACATACACAAAATCTTTTTCAAAGGCATTGGTTGGCAAGTGCCATTTTGTTCTCTCAGTTAATTTTAATTACATTACATAGAAACACATGGATGGGTTGTTGTTGTTTTTGCTTCCATGTGATGAAATTATTCTTTTAAAAGATCACAACTTGAAAGTTCTCCATTTTCTCTCTCGAATGTTTCACTTTATCTTGTAAAGAGGGACACCATGACTTCAAGTTTGTAGACTATCAGTGGCATTTAAGCTATGGCTTCAGGAGAAGAAGACATAAAAAGCAAGCTGTCCCCAGAACACTGTGAGAGAAGCCCAGCAGTAATTATTTAATCCAGTGTATCTTCCTGTTTTCTTTTGTAACTGTGGATGAGAAGAAACAGAGAAGAGACTAATCTGAGTTTCTCACTTGCTATTCTTGGCTGCTGGCTTTCCTGACAACCTCAATTAAGTATTGGTCTGAATACGATTTCAATTTCAGTCCCAACCACTAGACCTGGTCAACATCAAACTTTAATATATTATGTTTATTGCATGGAAGCTGTTACAAAGTGTACTATTTGGCTATCCTCAGCAAAATCACAGTTCTGGGACATCCAAAGTAGCCAACTTGGAGAGTTTTAAAACAAGCATTCATTGGCAATTTTGTTCCTGAAAAATAATGCGAACAGTTTTTTAAAACCTTGAGATAGGCAAAAGAAGTTGGGACCCTGCTTTTATTCTTCTGTAGGTCTTTCATCCACCCCTTCTGGTTTGTTGTGGTGTTTCAGGTCACAGAATAATTCTTTGTGGCACATGGGTATGATGGTTTTGCACGTCACAAACACTTTTTTTAAAAAAAAGTTTAATGTTGTGAAGTTATAAAGTTTTATACTCCTTGTCTGTAACCATAACAATAACATTCATTCAACACTGTTTGAAGGAGTCTGTATAATCTAAAAGCCTGTATCGAATTCTGAGTATAGTTTCATAAAAATATCATCTAAGATGCACGTGTCATTTTTTTTCTGCAAAATGAATAAATATTTTCTGGCTGGTGCTTCTAGACAGATTTTACCGGCAATCTCCATAGATTTGGCAACTAGAAGAAAATGCATACACATGTATATATATTTGTATTTATCTTTGTATTTGAGTGACACTATGACAAAGAGCCTGCAACACCAGGCTAATGTAATTTCATATGGCCAATATGGCAGCATGCTGGAATGAAGGGTTGTACAGTGAAGGCTGATGCATCCACTTGGCTGCTTCTTCCAGCCGCGGAACAAATGGAATATGCTGCCTCAGTGCATGGAGGAGTCTCCTTCCCAGGAGGTTTTTAAGCAGAGGTTGGACAGCCATATCTCAGGGGTGCTTTAATTCTATGTTCCTGCATAACAAAGAGTTGGACTGAATGCCCCCTTTGGTCTCTTCCAACTCTATGATTTTATGAACCTATGAATAGCTATAGGGTTATTAAACACAGTGTCCTTTCTTCAGATCAACCTCATGGTTACACCTGGTTTTCTTCTAGCTCATCATGAGCACTAGACAGAGGAAGGAGATAACATATTTGGGTAGTTGGAGTTTGTTCCTTTTCTCTGTGTACCCAAGAGTAGCCAGAACAGTTCTTGGATGACCTCTGCACCCACTGTAGCTAGGAAGCTGCAACTATGCCAGATTAAACAAAATCCCAAATACTGCAGAAGGAAACACTGAATATCCACTAGTTTCTCCATGTCTTGTCATTCAGCTACTACTGCCACATCCTCAGCATACTTTTTCTCACTTCTTTCAAAGTTGAAGTTTGAAATTGGAAAGACAGTAGACTGACCAGCTCAGTTAGTGAATGAACTAGACCACTAGAATTTCAAATGCAAAAAAAATGCTTCTTCTCTCACACCCCCATGCGAAATCTATACTTTTATTTTAACTTCAAGATCTCTGGGCATGATATATTTCCTTTCAACTTAGAACACATTTTTTAAATGGTTATAGTGATGAATGAAAATTTAAATTACAACTCATTCACTGAATGTAAAATTTATTTCATATTTTTATGTTAGAGCCAGTAGACTTTATTTTTCCTTTCAAATAGCATAGGATATTATATATTAACATGTGTTTATTTTTACAAGATAAGCCTTTTCCCTGAACCATATGGCATTGCTTCCACTCAAAGGGTGGAACACCGGGCTTTAAATCCACCATTAGCCTGAGTGCATATCTACTGTTTCCAAAGCAGTCAAGATCGGCAGACCACTGCCTAGGGATGTACTTGTACTTTGCTACCCTGTATCAGCAAAGTCATTAACTGCAGCCTAGCAGCCAGTTCCATCAACGACACAACATCCACAACTTAATATTGTATGACGCTGTGGTTAGGGACTTCAAAGAAGATAGGATTATTGTCTAATTGGATTTCTGTTCCCAATTAGGAAAAAAGGAGGAAGCCAAATCCAAGGCTGACATGGAAAGCTTTAAAAATCTGTAACAACTGGTGGATAATTTATGGAGTACCCATCACATAATTTGAAACCTGAATTCAGATGTTTGCCTAGAGGTGCACACTCGGTTCACTCTCTCTTGAATGCAGCTGCTTTTGTACGGTCAAAATCATTCCGAAAGGTCTCCGAAAATAACCTACAATGGGTCCCTCGATGTGCCAATAAAAAGGGTGTAATTAGGAGGATTGGCAAGAGAAGGATTTGGGTTTCAAGACTCATCCTTGCTCTCTTCCTGTTTTCAAATGCAAATTAGACACAGAACCACATATTTGGATTTCAGAGGAAGATGGAGAAGAAACTGCCTCCCATCTGCAGCACTCTGTCTGGGTTAAAAATTTATAGAAAGGTCTAAAGAACTGCAACTAACATGCATTTTAAGCACGGATCTGGGTGTCAGCAACATGGTGCAAATCAGAGGGAACATTTGAGGGTAATTATTCTGGTTCAAATGGCTGCTGAAGCATTTCCATGTGACATTCACAGATCAACTAACTTTGGAACCAACCAGGAGGATGGGAGTACATGTCAGCTTTGGTAGCTCTCAGAATGAATGTAAGTACAAACAGGACTGGTGTCCCCCTCTCCACCACAATATCACTCTTCCACACCCTCTCTTTATACCTTCATCCATTTCTCCAAGCCTCCCACATGTAGAGACTAGGCATGGTTTAGAACCCAAAAATAGCAAATCGAAAATCTAATGGGAGGGGGGATTTTTTTATTAGTAATAGGAAGACTTACAAAAAAATTTCCAAAAGTTCTAAAATGTAACTTAATTACTAACGAAATTCGTTAGTAGTTCGTATGCCAGCGCATGCGCATTCCAGATGGTTTTGGCCTACAACTCCCAGAAATCCTAACAGCTGGTAAATTGGCTGGGATTTCTGGGAGTTGTAGGCCAAAACTTGAATAAATCACACTGAATTCTAGATGGGACTCTCCAAATAGGAAGGAGGGAGGGAAGGAGGGAGGGAGTGGGTATTCTATTCTTGGAAGCAGCAAAAGAAAAGGAGGAGGAGCCCCCCCCCCCCTCGCTCCTCGCTGCCTCTCTCTCACCCCGATCCCGAGGAGCGAGGGCCCAAGTTTGCCAGGCTGGTCATATACCTACATTCTATGCACATGCAATAATACAGCAGTAATAACAATGGGTATAAGAAGAGGTAAAATTCAAACCGAGTATTCTGACTGGTCCCTGCCTCATGCGGTGCAAACGGGCTCTTCTCTGTGAGCCCGGGAAATTAGCCGGGAAAAGCCAGCGTTTTCTGCTTGGGTGCACACACATACATATTCTTTGGGGGGATTTGCTGCAGAATCTTCTCTATGAGCCCGGGATTCTGCAGCAAATCCCTCCCAAGAATATGTATGTGTGTGCTCCCAAGCAGCAAACGCTGGCTTTTCCTCGCTAATTTCCCGGCTAATAAGAGAAGAGCCCTTTTGCACCGCATGAGGAGCCAGTCAGAATACTCGGTTTGAATTTTACCTCTTGTTATTGTTATTACTGCTGTATTATTGCATGTGCATGGAATGTAGGTATGACCAGTTGGATTACTTATAATATTAGGCACTTACAGTAGCATTCATTCTATTATACATTAGGTTGGTTTCTCACCCCAATACTCTTTGATGCTTTAGATCCTGGCAGGGCAGGAGAGGCAGGGAAGCCTGGAAAAAATGTAAACAGAGATGTTTACTCAGAAGTAAATCCACTAAAGAGGGCCCTTCATCCAAAGTGCCCTCTTTTGCAGATTTACTTCTGAGTAATCCTCTCTGTTTACATTTTTTCCAGGCTTCCTTCCAGCCGAAAGAAGGAGCGAGTTTAGGGCTTGCCTTGCCATAATACTTATTGGCAAGGGAGGCGGGAGGGTGGTGAGAGAGAAGGAGGGTGCCCCCCCCTTATGCCCCCCTTACGACCTAATAACGACACTTAAGAAAATCCTGCCCCCCGAAGTTCGAAAAAGAAAGTCCACTTCCTGGTTGGCGTTCGAGGTGCGGAAATACTCGAAAGTAGCATTTCTTACGAATTTCTTACGAAACGAATCATTTTCATAACTTTTTTCTCATGCCTAGTAGAGACCTCTGAGAAAAACTCACAAATGGTCTAACATTATAGAAATAATTCCAGAAACAGTGGAAGCAAACACTGAGAGTAATTAGAATAATTAGATGTATGGTTGGGGTCCTTTTGGCACATGTAACATTTCCCTTCATTTCAGATCCTGCCATGACAGTGATACTTACCAAAATCAATCCAGAAATGAAAAACCTATCTTCTATTGCATTGCCATTTGCTCAATCTAAATGTCCTAAATGTTCCCTCCCACCAAAACTGCCCCATTAACAGAAACAAAGCCTCAAAAGTAAATGGTCAGCTGACAACATTTAGCTCCTTTATCCCTTATTGAAACACATCCCAGCTACTTAATTCTTCCTGTAAATCTTAACCTGAGACTAGGGGTCTGAGGCTAACATTCAAAATGTAACTATCCTGAATAGACCTGATCTCAGTAGATTTCAGAAGCTAAACAAGGATGAGACACCACAGAGAAAAATATAGATTCCCAGGCAGGGTTGAGGATGAATCCTGCCTAAATACCTGGAGAACATCAGAATACTGAGGTAGATGAACAAGTCATCTCACTCAACATAAGGCAAAATTCTCCACAGCTATGGAGCATTTTCAATCACTTGCATTTTTGAACAGATTAAAGATCTCTCAGATGGTGGAAAGTAATACAGTAAGTCTCTGAAGTAGAAGGTAGAAGTGATTCTAAATCTTGATGTCTGCAATCTTCTGGAGAGGTGGGCAAAGCTCAGTATGGGGCTGGGGAACCTATTGTGTAAATGCCTTCTCCACCACTCTGCTATGGCTTCTCAAAAGAAGAGATCAACAAGTTAGAATCATGACGTTAGCTCCACCGTTGTCTTAGTGTGTACATACTAGAGCAGTGGTTCTCAACCTGTGGGTCTCCAGGTATTTTGGCCTACAACTCCCAGAAATCCCAGCCAGTTTACCAGCTGTTAGGATTTCTGGGAGTTGAAAGCGAAAACATCTGAGGACCCACAGGTTGAGAAACACTGTACTAGAGCTTTCTCTTTTAATTCCCATAGCATATATAGACGTCATCCACATATTGTTCTCACATTTGCATGTATAGTTTGAAAGTTTAGTGCTGCCTTTGATGAATGGCATCTGAAGTATATAAAGAATAATCTATGTGCAAACCTTATGCAATGACAGTTGTAAATTTCCAATTTCCAATGCTGTAATGTTACTCTTCTTGGTTCAGGAGTAGACATGGACAAACAGAGGGAAATTAATTCTGTGTTTCTGCTAGACTTTGTTACCAAAACCTCTGAATTAAGATTTACACAGCATTCATGTTTACCTTAAGGGCTACAGACAACATTGTTTAAATACATGATTTAAAACCAATGTTTACACACACTTAACAAGCCATGACACTTATTTGCACTGACCATTTATGTACCCTTGGGGCTAAATTATTATTTCAATCAATTGCTTGAAAAAGCCCGAAGAGCTATTCCTTTGGCAGAGTTGTTTCCTATTTACCTTACTGTTTAACTTATTTGGTATATACATGACAAAGTTAAAAGTAACCTAGAATGCCAACACTAAGCCAAGCACAGTGTTTTATCTTGAGAAAGGTTGCACTGAGTTCTGCAACTACAAATCCTACTAAACTCGTATTGGAAAGTCAACATTCTTATTTTCTTTCATCAAAGATTTGCCCATAAATAAAATTCTCTATGCCAGTGGCACAGCTACCCACTAAATGCTTTCCAGTCTTTGATTCTTCAATTTCTTTTCATGATGACAAATTACCTAGGTATAAAGTGACATAAGAAGCTTATGGACAAAAACAACAACAACCTGTCTTGTCTGAAGAGAATGATTTGCCTCAAGGCGAAGCTTTCCCAGATCTTAAGGTTAGTTCTTTCTCAGCATTGTTACCCAAAATCTTTTTTGCCTGGGCTTAACCATGGCCCTGCTGCAGAGTATGTTTGATGGCTAACATTTCTCTCCTGCCTTTGAGGAATTCCCTCTAAATTTAATACTTGGGAATATAATTCTACCTTGGGGACACAGCTCTGCTCTGAAGAAACAGCTTTGTTTCAGGAGTACAGCTCTCACTACTGTGTTGTTCTTCTCCCTTGCAATTCAATCACCTAGTTTCCAGGAATGATTTCAACAGCTCCACATGGACCTTCTACCGAGATAGAAATTTCCAATGCAAGATCTATGTTTCTGAAAGAAGCATTATTTTTGTACAGAAAACATTCAGAAATGCACATGCAACTGGAGGCAGTGATTCAGGACATACTGTAACACAAACCAGTCATATTCATGAATTCAAACTTTCTATAAAGGAAAACTGGGAAACTGGTGACCAAGTAACATCAAGCTATGGTCAAAATTGCCAAAAGTATTAATGGAGAACATATAAAATATCAGAGGCTGCAGCAGTTCATTTTTGCCTAAACCATACAGGGAACGGAAAGATTTCATTTCAACCTCTCCTTTCCTTCCTGTTGAGCTAATTGTAGATTTAATTCTTTTTCACTTTTATCTCAGTTTAAATAACTGAAATAAGCTGAGGCTGTAGCAGAAATGCAGAAGAAGAAGGAGAAGGAGAAGGAGACAGCCATTTTAAAAATAGCTGAAAAGTGCTTGTGGTCCATTGCCTTCCATTACCAGTTTAGTGTGAATGGAGACTATATTAAATATTTCTTGTACAAATGGATATCATAGTACAGATGCATTCTACATTCAATCATATGGTTTTCAAATGTTGAGTGATTTCAGTTCTGCTAAAATCATGGTTTCAGGAATCTGGTGTGTCCAGCTTCCCAGAAGGCCCAAGGCAAAGGCAGTGTTCCCTCGATACTTCGCTGTTCGCTTATTGCAGACTCGCTGTTTTGTGGATTTAAAAAATATTAATTTAAAATATATATCATGGTATTTTTGCTGTTTTGTGGGGTTTTGCCTCTTCTACTCTCCAAGGTGCTTTCCCTTCTCAGTCCTCCCTCTCTCCCTCCAGCCTTGAAGGGCCTTTCCTTCCTTTCCTTCACTTTATTTTAAGTTTATAAAGACTTAAAATAGTGTATAACTACTAAAATAATGTATAAATATTAAAATAAATAGAGCATCCCTACATCGCAATTTTTCACTTATTGCGGGAAGTCCTGGAACCTAACCTCAACAATAAGTGAGGGAACACTGTATTTATTCTCAATGGCCAAAGAGGATGTCAGTGGAGAACGCAATCCAAAGCACTGAAATAACGCAATTGCAAATACAGATTATTTATATTTCATTTGACAGCTATTTAAGAAAACCTGTGCTGACTCCTGATTGGTTCAAAAACTGTCCAGCTAGGATCAGCATTCTGACAGGCTCAGGACTCCAACTGACATCACTGGTTAGCTCTTTGGGATGGAGGTAAGTTTTTAAAAACTGTAATTGGAGACATTCTATTTATCAATCTGCCTCTGAGAGGAATGCAGTCAGAAAGGATGGAATTGGATAATGGGCTCATGATGAGTGTAATGGTTTGACTCCAGTGGAAACAATAGAGTTAGTCCAAAGTACACAATAGATGCTTGAAGATTGACCATTTCAGTGGATGGTGTAAGGGTGTAATTGGAGTGAGGCATGGGAGAAGAGCTGTTCCCATAGATAGCCATGATTGTTTCAGGAGAAAAACAGGAAATGAACTCAGGAGCTCTGAGACAAATTCATTGTGTGCCCCCCTCAAGTCTTGCTGTTCATTGTGAAGGGATTATGGAAGTTGGGAGAGATTGTTGCCTAGAATCCAGGTGTGTTAAGGGTAATTCATGAGAGGGATTACCATAGGACAAAGGTGCATGCACTCACTGTATGTCCCAATGGAGCCACATCTTATTATTTATAAACTTTATATAATTCATAATTTGGGGTACAATTTCTCAATATTACAGCGGTAACATAACTCATTGTGAAATCTGCATCTATGTCCTGTGTGAGATCAAGAACTATGCCATTTTATTTATATTGTATGTCCCAACTTCACTTCTTGAATGCCAATTCAAGACAGCTTGGAAATTTTAAATAGCTATAATGTACGGAGATAGAAACATGAAAAGGATTGACAAAAAGTAATTAAACTATAATAATAAAAATATCTGTTTTTTAAAAGTGCAAAAAAGAGAGAAAAGCCATGAAAACCTTTCATTTTAAAAAATCCTGATGGAATAGCTTTTTTAAAAGCTGCCTTTCAGCAGCAGAAACACAGCATGAAAGAGACTCGTTTAGCCCTTGGGAAGAGATTTCCAGACCCTAGAGTCCTCTCCCATGTTTCCATATGAGTGGGAGAGTGATGGGATTGAAAATACTTTCCCCAAAGATCTCAGTGTCTAGGCAGAATAACCTGGAAGATTATGGCCCAACAGGTGGATGAAAGATTCATTTGGGGCTCTTGCAAACTTTCCAGTTCTAAGCAGCAAACTTGACTCTTTTTGTGAATCAGCTTTCTGCCCCAAACCAAAAGACATTGTCCAGAAGACATTCTCACTGATTATAAGATTTTCAGTTGAATCTATGTCCAGCTCACTCTTCCTCAAGAAAGTTGTGGGAAAGCTCAAACTGAGTGGTGGCAAAGAAGGAACAAAATCTAAGGGAAATAATCAAAGGGGTGCTGATTTTTTTTTAAAAAAAGTTAGAAGTTATCCATATATCTATATATAAATTGACTTACAGTATTGTGTTGGTTTGTATGCTTGTTTATATCACAAAGGCTCCTACATGGCTTGATGGCCCTAAACCAAACTGTACACATACCCATCATGATCCAACTTGGTGGAGTTTCGGGGAGAGACCTGAAAGATGATGCCAGGAGTTGGAATCCAACCACATTTGGTGAGTGATATGAATCCCACCCAGAATGGATCGGGACCAAACTTGGTACAGATACCCTTTATGATCCAATGTAAAATACTGGTGAGGGATTGGGGGGGGGGAGGCCTGCTAGAAGATGATGGAGTGCAGTTGCATCCAGATAACCGTATTATTGCCACCAATGATGGATCTCAACAAAATTTCATATATACAGGCAATCCCCATGTTACAAACATCCTACTTACAAATGACTCATAACTAAGAGCAGGGGTGAGACAACAGGAAATGAGAAAAATCTACCCCTAGGAAGGGAATTTCACTCCTGAAAGAGTTATCATGGGGAAAAGATGTCTCCACTGAAGCTTTCTCACCAATCCTTGTTTCCACAAGCTAATTTTTTCAAAATTCAATTATTGCAGGGGCAAAAAGTGAGGTAAAATCTCCTAAACAGGGGCACAGCAAAACAAACACCATGGAGGTGTTAATCCTTCTTTATGCTATCCAAAGCATGCATGCATGCGTGTGTGTGTATGGAGTTGCATGTTAAAAATGTACCTTTTCTGACTTACAAACAAATTCAGTTTAAAAGCAAACCTACAGCACATTTCTTGTTTGTAATTTGGAGTCCAATGTGATCTGAACTAAAATATTGGTGAAGTTTGGCGGTCGGGGGGTAAGGGAGTGGACAAAAAAGCATTAACATTAAGATCAGAGATTTGAAATGTTAAAAGCAGAAAATATATGATATGGAGTCAACCTATATGGTTTCATATATAATGTTCATATATAATATATAATCTGTGAGTATAGATAATAAAATGACTAAGTTAAAACACTATCTGCCACAATCATCCACAATCTACCTCCTTGTTTTTATAACTGTTGAGGTTTAGAGAGTGATGGGAGTTGGAATCCAGTCACATCTGGAGACCCTAATCATTGCTCATTCCAACCCACCAAGATCTGAGGTTGATGGGATTTCTAGCTGCCCAGATCTGTTCCAGCTGACCAGATCTGGGCCATGTGGGATTTGCAACTAAACAGATATAGGGCTTGTGGGAGTTCCAGTCATCCACATCTGGAAATAATGGGAGTACACAGCCTGATTATGTCTTGGGCTAATGAGAATTCAAATCCATCACCTATACATCTTTAGGTATAAAGGCTCCCATTAGACAGGTATACATTTTCTGATGGGGCAATTCAATGAGTATTTCTAATAAGTAGTATTATAAAATGCATACCCAGGGAATGCCAGGTACATTAGGTGCATTATAAACAGTCCCTTAGGAATTAGATTGCATCCCAAGCTTTTCCAAAGGGAGCGCCAGTGACAGATTTATTCCACCCCCATTGCGTTGGCAGTCAGCATGCCTAGCAAAGTAGAGACTGTGAGCCACAGCCTTCTGAAAGGCTGCAGATCAGATTATGCTGGCACTGCTTCCATGCCTTGGCATGCCTCCTGAAACCTCTTCAGGGATCTCCTGTTGTGGTGACAAACACATGCACACGCCCTGGCGCAGTCTGGGATTGCCAAGCGGGGAGAGAAACCCATCTGCTTGTTAGATCAATTTTGGTTTCCTTCAACGTGTGTACAAAGCACTCTGGAACACCAGTCCTGGATGCTGATGTCACAGGGTGTCTGGCATAGTGTGGGGCAACCACATGTTTATGGCATGGGTTAGGATGATTAGCTGCAACAACTGAGGGACTCCCAATGTTTTCCATTCACAGTCCTGAAACATGTTCAGTGGCAGCTATTTATAGCACCCACAAGTCATTC
Organism: Anolis apletophallus; assembly: GCA_030556195.1. Classification (NCBI taxonomy): domain Eukaryota; kingdom Metazoa; phylum Chordata; class Lepidosauria; order Squamata; family Anolidae; genus Anolis; species Anolis apletophallus. The sequence goes on along the minus strand of JARBWK010000001.1, from coordinate 128,557,827 downwards.
TCATTCAGCTGAATGAGAAACCAAACCCGTAGAGTTGTTAAGTATGTCCAGATTTGCAAAAGACTGACAGGATACTATTTTGAGACTAGCCAACTCAAGACATCCTCAGCAACAACACAAAATAAGCATCCACTCCCTGTTATAAAATTAGCGGGAGGCTTCTGGGATTTGGAGAGAACTCATTTTAAAGAAACTTGCATACTTTCAGTTTGTTATGACATGTCTCACGGTCCCTAGGCCTTTTGGAATTCTCCATGGTTAAAGCGTAAAGCCACTTCCTCCCACTCAAATTGGGGGTGAAAACATGGGGTGATAGTCAAGACAATTTATTTCCACAAAGGGCAAGGAGGGGAAGAGAGGGGGTGGGAAAAAGAAGAACATGAATATTCATTGAAATTACAGCACATTTCTCCATTTAGGGATTCATGCAATTCCAGAACTGCAAGTCATCTGATGAATCAGCATGACATGGCATGATCAAAATGATTCAAATTTTCTAAACATAGCTGGTCTGAACTGCTAGGGAGTTCTCAAGTGCAATTCTCACTGCAGGTTGCACTGTTGAAAGTTTTGCACATCATAATATGTTTTCATCCATCTCCTTGGGTGATATTAATTATAAATTGTGCCAGTATATAATGCCGGTGTTTACTCTGCTGCACTTGCACCAGTGGAATACTGAATCTAGTTTAAAGAAGCTATCCATAATTATGAATCTTATTCCTTAATCTGGAGCACTGAGATTGAAACCAACAGTCCCTACTACTCTGTTTTCTGATCTTCTGTATTGTTCCACATAACACATTCCAATTCCCTTTTATAGGGTTGGAATGAATTACTTATGAGATCTGTGCATAGATGATGGAATGGAAGAAAGCAAGGAAAAAGGACAAACATGCAATGGAAAATATATATTTAAGAACCGCAATAATGCACTGGGAAGATAATCATTTCTGGAACCACAGCAGCCATAATATGAACATGGTTTTAACCCTTTCTTACCTTCCATTCTCCTCTGGTGTTGCTATTTCCTTTGGGGGTGTGGGGAGGACAGAGACCCCAGAGCCAGTGGGGATTTCCTCCTAATGACAACTGAACCTTCAGAAGATAAATTTCTCCTTCCCCTAGGACTACAGCAAGGAAGGAGAAAACTAGTCCAATTCTTCCTTCTGCCAGAATAGAACGTATAGTCCTCTACTTTTTCATTTTGTTCTCTCCATATATCCACTAACAGGTTTTCTCTAGTTAGTTTGAAAAAGGTGCTGGGTAACTTATTTTTTGTGCTTAAATTTTTGGGGTTCTGGATCTTTTTATCAATTTTTGGGTTGCATATTCCATTAAAGTCTCCCATTATTATACATTCCTCCCATTCTATTGTTGAGATCCTTTCATTTAGTTTTTCATAAAATGCACTTTTAGAGTTATTCGGAGCGTAAACACATACGAACAGAATTTTTGTACTTCCTACCATGCCCATCACCGCTATTATTCTGCCCTCCCCATCCGAAAATTGCTTTTGCGGTTTTAGGCTAGGGTTTACATAAAGGGCTACACCTCTCTGTTTCTTTTCTATCCCTGAGGTAAAAAGCGTCCCCAGTTTCCCCTTTTCAAGGAGGTCTCTCCTTGATTCTTTCAAGGAGGAAGATATACAAAAAAATAAAGATTTGATTAAGGAATATTTTCAAATAAATGACCAGCCCGGAATGGATATATACACAGTTTGGGAGGCGAGTAAAGCCGTAATGAGGGGCAATTTTATTGCACAGGCTAATAACAAAAGGAAACAATATAGATCGGAAGTGATCAAGGCCCAAAAAGAATTGGCACTTCTAGAAAAAAAATTGAAAAACAACCCCAAAGATAAAAGAATAGAATATAAAATAAAAACTCTCCAGAATCAGATAAAAATGTTGGAGGCGAAGGAAATTGAAAAAAAGCTAAAATTCCTAAAGCAGAAGAACTTCGAGTGCGGGAACAAGGCAGGGAAGTGGCTGGCATACCAATTTAGGAAGGAAAACAAAAAAATATGATAACAAAAATAAGACGAGGTGACAAGATCCATATAAAAGAAGAAGAAATACTAATGGAATTTGCAAGATATTACCAGGAACTCTATCAGGATGACAAAATAAACAGAGAACATATTCAAGAATATCTGGATAGACAAAAATTACCTCATCTAACAGAAACACAAAGAGAGGGATTGAATACAGAAATTACAGAAAAAGAAATTTACAAAGCTATAGATAGATTAAAAATAGGGAAAGCCCCTGGCCCAGATGGGATAACGGATATTTACTATAAGAGTATGAAAAAAGAGGTAACACCTTACTTAAAGAGGGTAATGAATGAAATCTTAAAGAGGGGAGACATACCAGAAAGCTGGAAAGAAGCTGATATAGTGGTAATACACAAGGAAGGGAAAGATCCGGAGTTGGTCCAAAATTACAGACCGATTGCATTGTTAAATATAGATTATAAATTATATGCAAATATAATGGCCGAAAGATTAAAAGAATTCCTAAATATATGGATCTCCCAGTCACAGACAGGCTTTCTTCCCAAGAGATATATGAAAAAGAATATCAGACTTATAATAAACACCATAGAATACTTAGATAAAAATATAGATAAAAAAGCTGCAATTGCCTTTCTGGATGCCGAGAAGGCATTTGATCGGATAAATTGGGGAATAATAGAAAGTTTAATGGCAGAATTAGATATGGGGTACAATTTCCAAACAGGGATAAAGGCAATATACAAGTCCCAATGGGCTCAGGTAATAGTTAATGGCCGAAAGTCAAAAAAGATCCCAATAAATAGAGGTACAAGACAGGGATGCCCTCTGTCACCTCTAATATTTAATTTTGTCCTTGATTTACTATTAAAAGAGGTAGAGAAAGACATAGAAATAAAAGGCCTGACAATTAAAAATAGGAAATATAAAATATGTGCATTCGCGGATGACCTGGCCTGTGTAATATCTAACCCATTAGAAAATATAGACAAGTGGATGGACAAATTAGAAAAATTTGGTGAGATTTCAGGATTTAAACTGAATAAGCTGAAATCACAGATGCTAATTAAAAACATAGAAAAGAAAGAGGCCCAAATGATTGAAAAGAAGGCGGGGATACCGATAACAAAACAGGTCAGATATCTAGGGATAAATATCACGGCCAAAAATTGCCAGTTGATTAAAAATAATTATGAAAAAGTCTGGAAAGAGATCAAAGAGGACATGAGTAGATGGAAAAACTTTAATTTATCCATATTAGGAAGAATCTCCACCATCAAAATGAAAATATTCCCTAAACTTAATTTTCTCTTTCAAATGCTTCCAATCTTGAAAAACCAAACTTTGATGAAAAGGTGGCAAGCCGACCTGTCAGCCTTCATTTGGTGAGGTAAAAAACCAAGGATCCGGCAGAAATATCTTCAGGGACTCCCAGGAAATGGGGGCTTCGGCCTACCGGACTTAGTGGGATATTATGAGGCAAATTGCCTAGACAGCCTAAAAACATGGATAGATCTAACAGACACAGATCTCCTCACGGCGGAAGGGTGGGAAAATAAAGCCGGATGGCATGCCTATTTGTTTTACAACCAGATAAAACAAGACAAGAATTTCAAAAACCATATCTTGAAAGCCCCCCTGTATAAGGTGTGGGGAAAACATAAAAACCTAATGGGCAAAAAACTGCCGTTATGGCTGTCACCGGTAGAAGCCTTTACAATACACAAATTTCGAGAAGGACCCTGGCCATCCTACAAGGATATACTCCAGAAGGAAGGGCACAGCTACACCATAAAGACACAAGAGGAATTGAGACACCACAATTTAAATTGGTTCCAATACAACCAGCTGCGGGCCAGATTCATGAAGGACAAGGAAAGAGGGTGGGAAGACAAACTAACGGAGGGGGGGAAGATTATGTTAAACTCAGAATCAAAAAAAAGTTAGCAAACTATATAATTTGATCCAAAAAAATAAACACGAGAAAAGAATCCTATAAAAGAGTTTATGAAAAAGTGGTCAGACAATTTGGGTTATAGAATTCCTCAGGAAAGGTGGCAAAAAGCATGGTCCTATAATTTAAAGTTTACTTGTGCATACTCACTAAGAGAGAACCTTCTAAAAATGATTTACAGATGGTACTTAACTCCCGCCCAACTAGGGAAAATATATAAGACTGGAGACGACCTATGCTGGAAATGTCAAACTGTTAGAGGAACCTTTTTTCACCAAAGGTGGTCTTGTCCGGAGGCGAAAAAATATTGGAAAAAGGTCCATAGGTGGGCCGAAGAAATATTACTTTTGAAAATAGATTATAAGCCTGAGTTATTTTTATTAAATATTCTAGATACGGAAAAAATGAAAAAAGGACCGGAAAGACTCCTGACCTATATAATCACGGCCGCTAGGATCTGTTGGGCAAAACACTGGAGAGAGAGAACAACACCGGACACGGATGAAATTACTTTTAAATTGTTGGATATAGCAGAAGCAGATAAGTTGACTTGCATACTTAGAAGAGGCCCCATGAATCTTTTCGAGGAAACATGGAATCCATTTACTTTATATGTTAAAAATAAGAAGAAGGAAGAGCTAAAGGGGTACTGGCTATAGTTACTAAAGTGCTGAGAAACTGACTCAATGTTACTTTTCTCCTTACTTAATGTTACTTTCTGGAATATCCATTGAAGGTTCGAGGTCGATGGGAGAAGTCGCTTTGTGTGATACATGTATTTTAAACGTGTGTCAATGTTGTTTGATGTTGGTGGTTGAGTGACGGGATGTTGTGATATGTTATTGTTATGTATGTTTGTCTTTTTAAACAATAAAAACTTTTTTTAAAAAAGCAAGGAAGGAGAAAACCAGGACTGCTGTATCCCACACGCTGGGATGCTGATAATTATCAGCCCCACTGAGCAGATGTTGTTTTCCTTTTTTCAAAAGATGTGTTTAATAACAATCCAGGTTGGCCCAATTGTGTTCTTTAAGCAGTAGAATAATGTGGCAGGCTTAGAATCCGAGTGTTGGCAAAGACTCAAGGGGCATCCAGTTCAACCCTTTTCCATCTAGAAATGTGCAGTCAAAGCACTCCTAACAAACAGTTGTCCAGCCCCTATTTAAAAATCTCTAGAGAAGGTTTTTTTAAAAAAATAATCTAACCACATTCTGAATCAGATTATTCCACTTTCAAGTAGCTCTTACTACACAATGTAACAAAATTCAAAACATTTACTGTTCCTGGTTTGAAAGTGTTATTTCCTGTTTAATTGTTTGCTACTTACTTTGAAAATAGTTGCTATATTCCAGAAGCTTTGTTTTTGTGGCTGCCACAAACTATGTTGAATTGGTTAAGGCTCAAGGTATTTATTGAAAAACGATAGCAAAATGTGCTGCAGGAGGTCTCACATTTGAGGGGGGGGGAGGTTGCAGTTTAATAAACTTTTTCCATGATTTTATGATAGAATCAATTAGGAAATGACATTTATAACCCAGGAACAAAATTCATGTTACATACTACTATCAGGAAGTTCCTTCTAAGATTTCGATAAAACTTATTTTCCTGTGTTTCAATCTATTGCCTTGAAACCTCATTTCTGGAGCAGCAGTTACTTGTGTAACTCATGAAAGTTCTTAACAACATATGATGGTGATGACTATGGACATCTTTCCTATAAAATCAACAGGAGTTTGGATTAGAGAGAGCAATCAATTGCAATACTAATATTGAAGCTTGCCCAAATTTTCATTGCTGTCAGGGTGAAAAGCATGTGAGAAACAGAAAATCTTTTTCTGAGACCTTCTAAAACCTGAGTCTCAATGAAAGTTGGGTAAGAAGCAAAATAATGATGACGATGATAGTAGTAGTAGTAGTAGTAGTAGTAGTAGTAGTAATGAATAGACTGTAGAATTTATTATTTGTTTTTTGTTTGTTTCAACTATGTATTCATTCCAGTTTGTAAAAATTTGCATCTTTGGGGGAAGGGGGAAGGAGGATATGAAGTTGTAACAGCAGTAGTAGCTATAACAACAAACACAAGAAACAAGAACACAGGAAATAAGATTCACCATACTATGTAAAGTACAGCTGCATAGCATTCTAGACTTGTCACAGTAATCTTTTGAAACGACCACAAATATATGCTTCATAAATATGTTTCTAACTTTTGATGAGAAACTTGGAATCTGTCTTAGCAAATCCTTTTGAAAGCTCTAGAAGGACCTTAAATAAATCTAAACAATTCTCTGGTACAAGAAAGAATGAATCTTTACTTGACTCAGGCATGTAGCTGGGGGGGGCTTAGGGGCTGGCCCTGAAATTCTCAGCGTGGTCCGCGATAAGGCCTTACTGGTACATTATTTAAACTGCTATGTGTATTTATATCATGATCTGATCGCCATTCTCAGTATATGGGGTATTGGGATAACAATACAAAAGGTTTGCTAGGGTAGACCCTCTCTCACTCAGATTCAGCCCCTGAATCAAACTCAGCCCCCCGAATCAAAATCCTGGCTACGGCCCTGGCTTGACTTATCATGATTAGTAGTTGGGAACAGCATCTACTAAATAGCATACATGATTTACATTTGGTTCTCTCTGTATTATTGCATCTAGTTTAAATCATCCTCCAAAAATGTAGGAAAAAGGTGACGAAAGGACCTGAACACGATTCTGTGCTTGGTTAGACACAGCCCACTTGTGCCCTGTGGTCAATTTTTGCATTTTGGCTAGATCGTCTTATGCAGAAGCTCATCAGAAGCTTTTGCTTGTTCAGAGAACTTGAGTCCCCAGTTGTTCCACAAAGAAAATCTCAGGCACAAAAGCAGCATCTCTGGAACTAATGGAGAAATACTCACCTACACTGGTAGGTGTTTCTATTACGACATAATTGATCCTAAATGTCAAGTACCTCACTGATCTTATGCAGACTTTGTCATTGTGTGTGCGTGAGAAAGAGAGAGAGAGATGTTTAAGATGAACAGGTTTGATTAAATGACTATATTTCTGTTTATATAATTTCATTTATGATTTCATTTGGAAATTGAATAAAAGAAATAGCTGGAGATATTGAGTGTTCCCAGTGAGTTTGTGTGTGGACGTGTTTTTTGCATGTGCAGTGTTTTTTACATTTTCAGTGATCGGATAAATTGGGGAATAATAGAAAGTTTAATGGCAGAATTAGATATGGGTACAATTTCCAAACAGGGATAAAGGCAATATACAAGTCCCAATGGGCTCAGGTAATAGTTAATGGCGAAAGTCAAAAAGATCCCAATAAATAGGGTACAAGACAGGGATGCCCTCTGTCACCTCTAATATTTAATTTTGTCCTTGATTTACTATTAAAGAGGTAGAGAAAGACATAGAAATAAAAGGGCCTGACAATTAAAAATAGGAAATATAAAATATGTGCATTCGCGGATGACCTGGCTGTGTAATATCTAACCCATTAGAAATATAGACAAGTGGATGGACAAATTAGAAAATTCTGGTGAGATTTCAGGATTTAAACTGAATAAGCTGAAATCACAGATGTTAACTAAAAACATAGAAAAGAAAGAGGCCCAAATGATTGAAAAGAAGGCGGGGATACCGATAACAAAACAGGTCAGATATCTAGGGATAAATATCACGGCCAAAAATTGCCAGTTGATTAAAAATAATTATGAAAAAGTCTGGAAAGAGATCAAAGAAGATATGAGTAGATGGAAAAACTTTAATTTATCCATATTAGGAAGAATCTCCACCATCAAAAATGAAAATATTCCCTAAACTTAATTTTCTCTTTCAAATGCTTCCAATCTTGAAAAACCAAACTTTGATGAAAAGGTGGCAAAAACCCACCTGTCAGCCTTCATTTGGTGAGGTAAAAAACCAAGGATCCGGCAGAAATATCTTCAGGGACTCCCAGGAAATGGGGGCTCGGCCTACCTGACTTAGTGGGATATTATGAGGCAAATTGCCTAGACAGCCTAAAAACATGGATAGATCTAACAGACACAGATCTCCTCACGGCGGAAGGGTGGGAAAATAAAGCCGGATGGCATGCCTATTTGTTTTACGACCAGACAAAACAAGACAAGAATTTCAAAAACCATATCTTGAAAGCCCCCCTGTATACGGGGTGGGGAAACATAAAAACCTAATGGGCAAAAAACTGCCGTTATGGCTGTCACCGGTAGAAGCCTTTACAATACACAAATTTCGAGAAGGACCCTGGCCATCCTACAAGGATATACTCAGAAGGAAGGGCACAGCTACACCATAAAGACACAAGAGGAATTGAGACACCACAATTTAAATTGGTTCCAATACAACCAGCTGCGGGCCAGATTCATGAAGGACAAGGAAAGAGGGTGGGAAGACAAACTAACGGAGGGGGGGGAAGATTATGTTAAACTCGGAATCAAAAAGAGTTAGCAAACTATATAATTTGATCCAAAAAAATAAACACGAGAAGAATCCTATAAAAGAGTTTATGCAAAAGTGGTCGGACAATTTGGGTTATAGAATTCCTCAGGAAAGGTGGCAAAAAGCATGGTCCTATAATTTAAAGTTTACTTGTGCATACTCACTAAGAGAGAACCTTCTAAAAATGATTTACAGATGGTACTTAACTCCCGCCCAACTAGGGAAAATATATAAGACTGGAGACGACCTATGCTGGAAATGTCAAACTGTTAGAGGAACCTTTTTTCACCAAAGGTGGTCTTGTCCGGAGGCGAAAAATATTGGAAAAAAGGTCCATAGGTGGGCCGAAGAAATATTACTTTTGAAAATAGATTATAAGCCTGAGTTATTTTTATTAAATATTCTAGATAATGGAAAAATGAAAAAGGACCGGAAAGACTCTGACCTATATAATCACGGCCGCTAGGATCTGTTGGGCAAAACACTGGAGAGAGAGAACAACACCGGACACGGATGAAATTACTTTTAAATTGTTGGATATAGCAGAAGCAGATAAGTTGACTTGCATACTTAGAAGAGGCCCCATGAATCTTTTCGAGGAAACATGGAATCCATTTACTTTATATGTTAAAAATAAGAAGAAGGAAGAGCTAAAGGGTACTGGCTATAGTCACTAAAGTGCTGAGAAACTGACTCAATGTTACTTTTCTCCTTAATTAATGTCACTTTCTGGAATATCGATTGAAGGTTCGAGGTCGATGGGAGAAGTCGCTTTATGTGATACATGTATTTTAAACGTGTCAATGTTGTTTTGATGTTGGTGGTTGAGTGACGGGATGTTGTGATATGTTATTGTTATGTATGTCTGTTTTTTTTAAACAATAAAAACTTTTTTTTTAAACAGCAAGGAAGGAGAAAACCAGGACTGCTGTATCCCACACGCTGGGATGCTGATAATTATCAGCCCCACTGAGCAGATGTTGTTTTCCTTTTTTCAAAAGATGTGTTTAATAACAATCCAGGTTGGCCCAATTGTGTTCTTTAAGCAGTAGAATAATGTGGCAGGCTTAGAATCCGAGTGTTGGCAAAGACTCAAGGGGCATCCAGTTCAACCCTTTTCCATCTAAAAATGTGCAGTCAAAGCACTCCTAACAAACAGTTGTCCAGCCCCTATTTAAAAATCTCTAGAGAAGGTTTTTTTTAAAAAAAATTAACTAACCACATTCTGAATCAGATTATTCGACTTTCAGGTAGCTCTTACTACACAATGTAACAAAATTCAAAACATTTACTGTTCCTGGTTTGAACGTGTTATTTCCTGTTTAATTGTTTGCTACTTACTTTGAAAATAGTTGCTATATTCCAGAAGCTTTGTTTTTGTGGCTGACACAAACTATGTTGAATTGGTTAAGGCTCGAGGTATTTATTGAAAAATGATAGCAAAATGTGCTGCAGGAGGTCCCACATTTGAGGGGGGGAGGAGGTTGCAGTTTAATAAACCTTTTCCATGATTTTATGATAGAATCAATTAGGAAATGACATTTATAACCCAGGAACAAAATTCATGTTACATACTACTATCAGGAAGTTCCTTCTAAGATTTCGATAAAACTTATTTTCCTGTGTTTCAATCTATTGCCTTGAAACCTCATTTCTGGAGCAGCAGTTACTTGTGTAACTCATGAAAGTTCTTAACAACATATGATGGTGATGACTATGGACATCTTTCCTATAAAATCAACAGGAGTTTGGATTAGAGAGAGCAATCAATTGCAATACTAATATTGAAGCTTGCTCAAATTTTCATTGCTGTCAGGGTGAAAAGCATGTGAGAAACAGAAAATCTTTTTCTGAGACCTTCTAAAACCTGAGTCTCAATGAAAGTTGGGTAAGAAGCAAAATAATGATGACGATGATGATGATAGTAGTAGCAGTAGTAGTAGTAGTAGTAATAAATAGACTGTAGAATTTATTATTTGTTTTTGTTTGTTTCAACTATGTATTCATTCCAGTTTGTAAAATTTGCATCTTTTTTTTGGGAAGGGGGGAAGGAGGATATGAAGTTGTAACAGCAGTAGTAGCTATAACAACAAACACAAGAAACAAGAACACAGGAAATAAGATTCACCATACTATGTAGTACAGCTGCATAGCATTCTAGACTTGTCACAGTAATCTTTTGAAACGACCACAAATATATGCTTCATAAATATGTTTCTAACTTTTGATGAGAAACTTGGAATCTGTCTTAGCAAATCCTTTTGAAAGCTCTATAAGGACCTTAAATAAATCTAAACAATTCTCTGGTACAAGAAAGAATGAATCTTTACTTGACTCAGGCATGTAGCTGGGGGGGGGCTTAGGGGGCTTCAGCCCCCCCCTGAAATTCTCAGCGTGGTCCGCGATAAGGCCTTACTGGTACATTATTTAAACTGCTATGTGTATTTATATCATGATCTGATCGCCATTCTCAGTATATGGGGGTATTGGGATAACAATACAAAAGGTTTGCTAGGGTAGACCCTCTCTCACTCAGATTCAGCCCCCCTGAATCAAACTCAGCCCCCCCCCCAATCAAAATCCTGGCTACGGCCCTGGCTTGACTTATCATGATTAGTAGTTGGGAACAGCATCTACTAAATAGCATACATTGATTTACATTTGGTTCTCTCTGTATTATTGCATCTAGTTTAAATCATCCTCCCAAAAATGTAGGAAAAAAGGTGACGAAAGGACCTGAACACGATTCTGTGCTTGGTTAGACACAGCCCACTTGTGCCCTGTGGTCAATTTTTGCATTTTGGCTAGACGTCTTATGCAGAAGCTCATCGAAGCTTTTGCTTGTTCAGAGAACTTGGAGTCCCCAGTTGTTCCACAAAGAAAATCTCAGGCACAAAAGCAGCATCTCTGGAACTAATGGAGAAATACTCACCTACACTGGTAGGTGTTTCTATTACGACATAATTGATCCTAAATGTCAAGTATACCTCACTGATCTTATGCAGACTTTGTCATTGTGTGTGCGTGAGAAAGAGAGAGAGAGATGTTTAAGATGAACAGGTTTTGATTAAATGACTATATTTCTGTTTATATAATTTCATTTTATGATTTCATTTGGAAATTGAACAAAAGAAATAGCTGGAGATATTGAGTGTTCCCTAGTGAGTTTGTGTGTGGACGCGTGTTTGTGCATGTGCAGTGTTTTTACATTTTCAGTATAAAGGCTTGGCTAAGCTTCCACAAAAATTTAAAAACTATGTAAAAACATGGTAACTATAAAATGATGAAATCTGTTAGCCAATTAGGTAATAAAGAATAGAAGAATTGATGAACACATTACAACCGTGTCTTCTTAGTGAACTGAAGCTGCAAATACCCACGGTTTAGTGATCTGGAAGCCCAATAATCAATAAGCAGTTTTCAGCTCTTACTAGGTTTTTGCCCCAGAGAATATATTTGAATTCAGCAAACCATATACCTTCTAGACTGATCGCTCCCAGCAATAAAAATCAAAAGGCATTTTACATCATTCTTCTTTCCTTTCAGGAGTAACAATGGCAGCCTACTGGGAGGGCATCACAAATTGAAGATAGTATACAGAACTGCTCTTAAATGCCATAAACAAGGCAGTGTAATTATATAGTAAAAACCTCATGTTGAAGCAACTTCATCATATTTTCAGGGATATCATTTAGAATAGGAGTGTCAAACTAATTTTCATTGAGCAGCACATCAGCCTTGTGGTTGCCTTCAAAGAAACGTTGAATCCATGGATGGAGAATCCATGAATACAGAAGGCCAATGTGAGCTGAAGTAGATTTTTTCACCTATGCAGGTGAAAAAACTTATACCAACACTTATATCAACAGGTTCATCATAGCAAAACGGCTAACAAGAAAGCACAGGAAATAGAATAGAAACCGTTCACCCAAGTGCCTCTAGAAGTGCCTCCCATGGAGATTAAGACTCTCTGGGAAGGCTCTCCTCTCGGTCCCGCCACTATTACAGGCACAGTTGGTGAGGACAACAGAGAGGGCCTTCTCAGTGATTGCCGCTCAGCAATGGAACTCTCTCCCTGGTGAGATTAGATCAGCCCCCTCCCTCCTGTCCTTTATAAAGATGGTAAAAACGTTCTGTAGGACCAACCTTTTTAGACAGTGCAATAAGGCAACAATAGGAAACTCTACCCTGTTGACTGGATCTGGTCTGGCTGATTTGAGATGGTTTTAAACAATTGATTTTAAAGTGGAGAAAACCGATTGTCATTTTTGTGTTTATTTATAGTTTAGTTTATGTTCTGGCATTGAATGTTTGCCGTATACAGTAGAGTCTCGTTCATCCAACATAAACAGGTCGGCAGAACGTTGGATAAGTGAAAACATTCAATAATAAAGAGGGATTAAGGAAAAGCCTATTAAACATCAAATTATGATTTTACAAATTAAGCACCAAAACCTCATGTTTTACAACAAATTGACAGAAAAAGCAGTTCAATAAGCAGTAACATTATGTAGTATTTACAAATTTAGCACCAAAACAGACAAGGGTTCTTTCTTTCTCCCATCCTAGATATTATTCCAGCTGGGAGGTAGACTGCGTTGGATAATACAGAATGTTGGATGAGCAAAGGTTGGATAGGTGAGACTCTATTGTGTATGTTGTACTCTATCCTGAATCCCCCTCGGGAGAGAAGGTCAGAATATAAATGCTATGAATAAATAAATAAATAAAGTGTATATGCTTCTTTAAAATATACTATTCAGCATCCCTTATTATTATGCCTTTCTTTAAAAGTTGCTTTATTTCCATGCAACTCATACAGTATATCAACATTGAAAAACATCTGCAGTTGTGTTAAAAGGAGGGGGAAACACCTCTCTTTCCTGCACCTCTCCTAAACTTCATCTCCTGCTGCCATTGTGTCAGCATTAATAATGAAAGACAAAAGTGAACAGCCCCATTTCTTGCAGTGTTTCCTTGACCCAATGATGAAATGTCTTTTTACCTTGTAGATAAGCATATGAAAGACATCCTCTCCTGATGCTGAACTTTAACATTTGTATTCCTTTTTTCTTTTGGCAAGTCTTCCTGGTTGTATTGAAAGACATGTTTTAACAATTGTGTTATTTCTTCTTTTTCTTTTTTCACTCCCCCCTCCCTCCCCCTGGCTTATTCAGTGACTTACTAATATCTTGATTGGAACCAGACTTGCTAGAATTATGAGTCAAAATTGGAACGGCAACTGCTGTGCAAAGGATGTAAAGGGAATAAAATGAATGGTGCATTAACCTCCAACCACTGAATATTAATCAGCATTTCACAAAAAAGAAAATACAGAAGCTGCCACACTAAATATTTTTAGCGCTTATTGACAGTCTTGATTTCCTCCATATCCTTCTTCTCCATTCACTCCCACTGCCTCAGTTGCTTGCTCTCAGTTGTTGGTTTCCAGTCTAGATTCCAAAGAAAGTACATAGAAACCCCCTTTAAAAAAAATTAGAGGGGGAGTTTAGGCTTTAAAAATGGTTGGTATTGGGGAGCTGTATCATATAAAATGCTTTGTAACTAATTGAAACTACATATCCTTGACCAGAGGCATTCCAAACCTCAAGGTAAACAGAAAGCTAAACTACAAGGTGGCAAAGCACTAGGAAATAAATGAATGCACCCAGTGACTTACTCAAAAATAAACTGTTTGAGTACTTAAAAAGGAAAAATGCACTTAACAGTTTGCAAATTTTTGTTAAATGTAGTTATCACACATGCATACATAAACATTCACTTCTTTTAATAGAAATCTTCTTGAAACAGATGGAGCAACTGCATGTAGAACACACAAGCGTGTGTACCTCCACCAGATATGATACTACATACTTCCCCACATAATTTTGGGCTGGTTTTCAGTGTTGGGAATCATGAATGTATGGGGATGAGACAAGTAAATGGAGACAAGTAAATGGAGACATTTTGGAGACATATAGGGCTATTTCAAAGTGATAAATCAGCTCTGAATTGACCTGAAGTTATAGCGGAGGTTCAGGGGCATGGGGATATTTCTCAGAGGATTCTATAAACCACCAGCATGGGTTATGTTGCCACACTTTCCTCGCTCATGCTTTAGAGCAGGCCTACACAATATGCAGTTCAGCGGCTGGATGTGGCCCTCACAAGGATTTGGTGTGATCCGCCGAGGCTCTGAACATAATCCTTGGAGAGGGAGGTTACATGCAGAGCTAGAGCAGAGTAGCCATGGGAACCTGTCATTCCTTCCTCCAAGTGTTTTACCTCTACATTTATTTTCAGTATCCACCAAAGTTACCAAACTAACCCATGGCAAAAGGGCCATCACTGATAGATCTAGTCAGGATGCTGGATGTGCTGGTTGCAGTTGGAAACATGGTTGGGGGGGGGGGGGAGATGGACTCAGGTTGGCGTAATGGGGATGAAATTTTAAAGGGCATCAGACCTTTATTGAGGGAGGTTGGAATCCTGGGCTCTAGATTATGGTAAAATGTAACATTAGATTGGCTGTTTGAGAGGGAGAAGAAGATGGTAACAAAAGAAGGGCCTCCATTCTTGTCTTTATTGCTCTTCCTTTCTCTTTGCCTCTGTCATCTCCTTCCAGACAGCCTCTTAATTTATTTATTTGTTTATTTATTTACTCTATTTATACTCCACCTTTCTCTACCCCGAGGGGGACTCAAGGCAGCATACATAGAGGTAATTATTCGATGCCTTAAAACACATACAATTCCAATTTTTTTAAAAATCAAAGTAGATTAAAATTAAAACATATTAAACACTTAAAAACATTCCATTCCAGATTAAAATCATGCCATCCATAGTCATAGTCCAATGCGGGACAAAGAAGTGGTTTTTTAAAATGTGGTACCTGAAAGGAAGTCCAAGCACAGAGCTATCAGTACTGGCCAATAGTCCCCCAGCATCCTGAAAGATTTGCTTGTAGCGAATTTTAGAAATCCGCAAAATGGATGCAGGACATTTGCTGGAAGTTTTCCTTTAATTTTTTTATTGACTCTCAGAGATTCACTGGACCTCATAAGCATCGATGTGGATATATGAATGTGCACACAAGCAGATTTCTTATCATCTCTCATCACCCTCCTGCTGCCTTTCCTTTTTCCCTCTTGAAATCCACTTCCTTTGGGGTGACTTGTAGGAGCCCAGCCAACTGGAGTTGTTTTGTTTTGTTTTGTTTTTATAATATTTTTTATTGTTTTCCAATGCAGGAATAAAACATAGGAACAATTGGGGAAGGGTGGGAGGGGAGGGGCAGTGGGGGTAAGACACAGGGGGTTGAGGTTACACAGTAAACTCCGTCCAGTCGGTCCGGTCCTCCAAAGCTGGATAACCCACAGAGTCTCTTCTGGCCCTTGCGCCTGCTTGGTCCCCAATAATTAGTAACCCGGACCGCGCTTATTGGCTAATCTTGCCTATGGCTTTTTGGCTCAGTTCGTTTATGTAGTCGCTAACTTTTGCCCAGTTCGTCTTTGACTTGCTGCTTTGATCCTCAATCACGCTCCTCAGATTGTCCAAGTCCATAATTTCCCTGATGCGGCGAAACCAATTTTTCACCGATATCAGGCCTTCCTTTTTGCAGTGCCACCAGCAGTGCATAAAACTGCCTTTCTGCCTCTTACACTTCCAACACTGATCATTCATTGTCGGGTAGCACCTAGCTAGACTCACCGGGGTGTGGTACCAATGGTAGTACATTTTGTACCAATTTTCTGCCACATGAGAGAAGCCCAGTTGCCTTACTTTGACCTTCCAGAGTGTTTCCCACTCCTGTATCATAATGGAGTGACCCAAATCTTGGGCCCATCGTACCATTGTGTCCTTTATTGTTTCCGTTTCTGTCTCCCACTCAAGGATTTGATTATATAGAGAGCTTATTGTTTTTTTATGTGTCTTCATTATTTTTTCCCAGACTGTGGGCTGTGTATTGAAGTTTCTTAATGCATCTCGTTTAAAACTTTCTTTGCATTGAGCAAAGTGAAACCATGACAGGTCAATGGACTGATCTCTTAGCACTTCCCGCGGTTTGAGCAACCATTCCGCCCCACTCTAGTGATCAACTGTTCGTATGTATACCATTTACTGGTTGGGAGGTCCCTAATCTGTAGAGCTTCTTGAGGCGAAATCCATTGTGGCGTCGCTTGGTAGAGCCGATCCTTATATCTGTTCCAGACCTTAAGAAGTGGTGCCCTAATGAAGTGGTTTGAGAAATTTTTTTCCACCAACGCCTTCTCGTGCCAGAGGTAGGCATGCCACCCCCGGCGCAGGTCGAAGCCCTCCACGGCCAACAGATTGTTGTCTTTCAGTGTCGCCCAGTCTTTTACCCAACTCAGTGCGGCCGCATCGTGATACAATTGGAAATTGGGTAGACCCAAACCTCCTCTCTCGGCGGTCGCACAGGATGTTAAACTTAATCCTTGCCCTCCTTGAGCACCATACAAATTTGAGTACATCGGTTTTCCACGACCTGAAGCACTGTTGAGATCTGATAATCGGCAGATTCTGAAATAAAAACATAAGCCTCGGGAGGATTCCCATCTTAATTGCTGAGATCCTGCCTAGTAGGTTCAAATTCAGGAATTTCCACTTTTCAAGTTTTTTTGATCTCTGACCAGGCTGGGCCATAGTTGTTCTGAAAGAGTTGATTGTTCTTCGCCGTGAGTTGAATGCCAAGGTATTTGACTTTCCTCACAAGGTCACATTCTGATATCCGTTGTAGAAGGGCCCTCCTTTCCGGGTTTACATTTTTAGTCAAAATTTTGGTTTTGTCCATGTTGATCCTTAGGCCTGCCACTCTTCCAAACTCTAAAATTCTCCTCATCCATAACTCAAACTTCTCTAGCGGGCTTTCTATAATGCAGACGATGTCGTCTGCATATGCTTTCACCTTCCAGTGTGTGGTTTTCACCTGTAGGCCCTTTAAACAATCGTCCTTCCTTATTGCTTCTAGCAGCGGTTCCAAAAAAAGTATAAACAGCAATGGTGACAGCGGGCATCCTTGCCTGGTCCCTTTTTCGATATCCAGCGAGCCGGCCGAATCTCCATTTATAAGTAGAGTTGCTTTCTGTTCAGAATAGATTGCCCGGATCGCATTCTCGAAGGCGTGTCCCAACTGGAGTTGTTTTGGTGCCTCAAGAAAATGATTATGGTTATGTTCAGTTTATTTATTTATTTATTTATTTACTGTATTTGTATACCGCCTTTCTCAGCCTTTCGGCGACTCAAGTCGGTTTACAGAAAGCAAGTAATACACATGATTTCAAAATGCACATAAAAACATTAAATACAATACAATAGAAACAATAAGCAACAGCCAGGAGACAGGTGTTTTTAAAGTCTCTTCCTCAGTCCCATTCCTCCTCTTAGTTGGCTTTGGGGAGGGGGGGGGGAGAGCAGCAGCGTTACCTCCTTCTCCTCCTGAGGTGGCAGGCAGATGTAGTAAGCAACAGCCAGGAGACAGGTGTTTTTAAAGTCTCTTCCTCAGTCCCATTCCTCCTCTTAGTTGGCTTTGGAGGGGGGGAGAGCAGCAGCATTACCTCCTTCTCCTCCTGAGGTGGCAGGCAGATGTAGTAAGCAACAGCCAGGAGACAGGTGTTTTTAAAGTCTCTTCCTCAGTCCCATTCCTCCTCTTAGTTGGCTTTGGAGAGGGGGAGAGCAGCAGCGTTACCTCCTTCTCCTCCTGAGGTGGCAGGCAGATGTAGTAAGCAACAGCCAGGAGACAGGTGTTTTTAAAGTCTCTTCCTCAGTCCCATTCCTCCTCTTAGTTGGCTTTGGGGAGGGGGGGGGGAGAGCAGCAGCGTTACCTTCAGAGCAGGACCCTTCAGAGATTTCCATGTTGGATTTTAATGTAGATTCTCAGGGGTTTGTGAATGAAGAAGAGGACACAGAAAAGACAACAGGCCGAAGTGAATTGGAGGACTCTGGGATTGTTAGTTCCCAAGATAGAATCATGTTGAGACAGTCTGATGTGAACCAGCTTGAGCCTGCTGGTAGCGAAAATGAAAGGAATGTGCTAACGAACAAACCGGAGGAGGCAACCTTTGATAGAAAAGGGCAAATCTGTCAGAACCGCCACCTGGACAGGGGAGTCAAATGGTCTGCCAGGATAAGAGAAAAAAGGAATTTGAAGGATAGTTCTCATAGGCATCATAATGCATTTTGTGTAGGTCTTTCTGAATAAATATAGGGTCTCTGCAGTCCTGTTCTTTAGTGAGTGCAACGTCTAGCTTCAGGCCTGATCTTGTATGTATTTCATGCTGAGATTCATGAATTTCCATGCTAAAGATTCCTGTTCAACTTGATTATTGTGATTATTATTCCCGTTTTACTGCCAGAGGATTTTGGATTTCTCAAGCTTGCTTTTGACTTTTCAAGAGACTTTGGATGTTTTCCTCCTTGGGTTTTAAGGACTATTTTCCTGTGGACTTTGCTTTGTATTTAAGAACCAATTTGGTTCTCCTTTCTGGATATTGGTTGGCTAAATCTACCTGCTCTTGGATTGCTGTATGCACTTCTTTTATATTCTATTGATTGCTTTTTTACCTTTTGGCAACTGCCTTTGAAATTATCAATAAACTGTTTACTCATTAAAGAACTTTAGTGTGTTTGTGGGTTCAAAGTTGTGCATCCCAGTCTTGGTGTGCGACAGCCATGCTTGTACCTAGTATATAAATTCAAGCTCTGTTTAATTTCATAAATCTGAGAACAAAGAAATGGTTGCAGAGAGTTCTCATAGGAATTGCATTCCATTTGTGCTTCCTTTTAGCAACCTGTGTGTCCATGGCTCAGTTTACAGCCCTCATCAGCTGTTTCGAGATTTTAAAATGTGCATATGCTCTGGAGCAGTCCACACCAGTGTATCTCAATGAAGTCCCATATTTTTCTTTAGTGTAGAATTGTACAGTGATGTGAATATTTGCAATCTCAGATTTTAAATGCAACTTTGTAGCGTGTGTTTTGCAGCCAATTATGCAATTCAGCATGCATTTTCAGCAAGTGACATCTAGCCACCCTCCCCCCTTTCATTCCAGTTTCTCTTTGATTTTAGGGCCAGTGTAGAGGGACCCTCATTCAGCAGCAAAACCTCCAACTCTGCACCATTCACTTATGAGGGGAAAACTTGGCTATGCTATTCTTCCTTTTTCTTTGTCTCTAGGTTACCTCTGTCATCTCTTCCTCCTCTGGTGGGAAAAACCACTAACTCCACACTGTTCATTTCTCTCACTTCTGTGGGAGAAACGTAGCTTCAGCATGAAGTTGTTGTGGAGTCTTCATGGTGAAGCTAAGTTTCTCCCTTACAAATGATGGAAATGAATGCTGCAGAGCATTTCCTCTCCATAGGAGGAGGTGAGTGGGCAACCCAAAAAAGGACTGCAACTTACTACCACACTGAGGGGAAGTGGGGAAATTGAGGTCAATCTACTTTATTGTTTGCTCTGAGGAAAAGACTCCCTCTCACAAACCCGGAGTGAGGTGTTAAAAACCTATTTGCAGCCTCAAGAGGCTTAGACTATTTAATGTTGGTCCTTTACTAATGTAAGTTGTGCAGGCTTTCTTTAGAACATCTTAACAGTATTGTTGTTGCTGTGTGCCTTCCAGTCATTTCCAGATTCATGGGTTTTGCTTGGCAAGATTTGTTCAGAGGATATGTGCTATTGCCTTTCTCTGAGACTGATAAAGTGTGGGTTGCCCAAAGCCACCCACTGGGTTTCCATGGATGAATGAGAATTTCCTCCCAGTGTTCTAATCCAATGCTCAAGAACAAGTCTCACTTGGCCATTATATTACATCAGAATCATTGGTGACTTTTGGTCATTTGAACATGCCCTTTGTATTAGTCCTTATTTGTAAAGGCATAAACTTATTTTTCTGAGATGGGTGTGTAGAAGGACATACCCTAAAGGTACCAGATCTCTTCTGAGTTTAGAAGCTAAAGGTGCTTCCAATCAGTGCCAAACTCTGGGTTTAAAATTGGGGGGGGGGGGGGTGTAAAATAAGTCCCAGGAGTTTAGAACAGGTCCACACACAGACTTAATAGTCCTGGGATTGGGTCCTCAGCCATTCTCACAGGCTTCCTCTATATCAGGACAAGATGGAGGGTGGGTGGATAGGGCACAGCCAGTAGAAGTTTTTTTAAAAAAAAATCTCTCTGTTATATGCTGAACAGTATATGCATACATGCAAATATCGTAATATAAACATAAGCAGTGTCGGTGAGTTCTACTTTCTTTCCACTTGTGCTTCCATTGAACCACCTGCGTGTCTGTTTGATCACCATGATCAGCTGTTTTGGGCTTTAAAAGGTGCATGTGTGCTGAAGCAGTCCACAAGGGAGAAGGGAAGTACATATTTTATATGAGATATACAATGGACTGCTTGCGGACTGCTCCAGCACACATGCACCTTTTAAAAGCCCAAAACAGCTGATCATGCTCTATATATGGACATTTTCCAGCCAGAATCAGGATTTAAGTGCACCTTTTTAACATGGGGTTTTTGACTGTTACTGCGAATCAGCACAGATTTAACAGTAGTGCAATTTAAGCCCCCCGTCCGACCCTAAAACAGGTTACCACCTTATTTTAGGGCATGTGTAGAAGGACCCCAAGTAAGGTCAGTCCTGGTGAAAAATTGGATAGGAAAACACCAATAAATACCAGGTGCTGTAGGCTACATTTCTGAGGAAGGAAAAGGCAAATCACCTCTGAAGATTCTTTGCATAAAAAATACTGTGAAATCACAAGTCATCATGACTAGTGATTTGAAGGCACATATACATGATCCAGGCATACATCAGGAATACAATGAGAATGTATAAAATGTTCAATTTGTCTTGGCAAGAGTCAAAGCAAGTTGAACATTTCATTAAAGTTAACTTAATAGTTGTGCCAGCATTCTTCATGTATTCATTTGCAGTGGCATCTTTGGCCATCCAGAAAGCAGTGCTGATAAGGAGAGGAAAGACATCAAATGCCTTGTTTCATCAAACTTTGTTAATGCTGAAAAACCTATTTTGAAGCCAATTTCCCTTCCAGATTTTTCACTTCATTAACAAACAAATAACACTAGTGCTAAACATGTTAAATTGCTTTATGCAAATGCTTAATTTAAGATAAAAGGGGTATCTTCATATCAATGATAACATACCTTAAATCATCATACAACCAACAGTTGCTTTTCAATTATAAACATGTAAAAATACAAGTAATAAAAGAAGAGATGAAATAAAATCCTAAGATTTCTAAAATAGAAAGTCTACTGAAAATCTCACTAATTGTATGTGATTAACACACCTTTCTATGTGTCTACTCAGAAATAAATTTTGCTAAATTCAGACAGAGTTATTCCCAGATAGGTGTACAAGGGAAAGCTGATTCAATGAAGACTTGTGTCTACTCAAAAGCAAGCTCCACTGAATTAGGTAATGCTTCTGCCCAAATATGTGAGAGTAGGATTAAGGACTCAGTATCTAAACTCATTTTCTTCTCTTTTTTTCATTCTTAATAAGCACCAGGAAAGAGGTTTAAAATTTCACTAGGGAATGGAAAAGTCTAGCCAGGTCTCAGTATGTTGTTTTCATGAGAAAACAAAACCTTCCAGTGAAACCATTGTTCAAACTCCATCACAGCCTTCTTTTTAAAATCAGTGTTATACAATAGTGCTGTTTAGAAAATTGTTTCCTATCTATATTTTTTTGAAACCAGCATTTTAAATAAATGACGATACAACTGGATGCCTCAACTTCTGAGAATTTCCATACTCAAGACAATAACTCCCCTCCCCTTGCCAGGCTGATGCAACTATCATTCTCCCCAGTGTGCTGGAATTCATTTGGTTTCATTCATTCCTTATCAAGTTACTTGCATTTGAATCAATTCTCAAAATGTATTTAGAGAAGGGGGGAAAGTGGTAGCTTTTCAGGAAATAGCAAGTTCTTTTAAAAACCAGATAGAAATCATTTGGCCAAGGATGACAAAACACTTTCAGTAGTAGTTATAAAACTAGGACCCAAAGAAAGCAAACTAGCTTAGGGAAGATGACAGTGAGGGAGCAAAACTTTTCATAGAAGGTGAAATGCAGTTTTTGTTGCAAATCTGACATGGCCTGCAAACCGGTCTTTCATAAAGACGTAAAGAAAAGGGGGAGAAATCTAAATAGCATTTTAAAGCAATTTAAGCATGATTTTTTGTGGAATGAGATTGATGAAAGTTCATGCTAAATTTTGTGGATTGCTCATGAGAAAATATTGTGTTAAAACAGATCAGTTAGATTTAAGAATAATTAAAGAGCACACCTCATCCAAACCTTTCTGCCCTTCTGATATGCTGCAACAAACTAACATATCCATCTTTTGATTATTCCATAACAGATCTCATAATACCCTATGATAATACAACCAAATAAAGCTAATTGCTTGAGTGCAGTAAATGCAACCATGTCGGAGAGAACATGTCAGAGAGCACAATTCAAAGTGCTGGCTTTAGCCGATAAAGCTCTATACTGTTCTGGCCCAGCTTACCTGTCCAAACACATCTCCCTCTATGAGCCATCTCAGAGGTTACTGTTATATATCCAAACAGACAGCACATCTTGGCTTTTGGGAGTCCAGGAGAGACAAATGGAAACATATTATTTAATTAATGAACCATGCTATTCCCACCTGTTTCTTGTTTGTTGGTTTATCCGATTTCTTCTATCGGCTACCTTTCTTCGAGGATTGGATCAAAGGCAGGACTTGTAATGCCTTCTTCAAGATACTGTGAACCAAATTTTTTAAAAAAATCCTTTTGCAACCATAATCATGTTTATAACAGTTATTCTAAGCTTGATAAAGACTTTCAAGTCTTTTTCTTCTTTTCAATTCATATATTTTCTGATGATATAATTTCTAGGTTAGGCGTATTTTCAACTCTGAAGTGACTGCATTTTAAAATAAAATAAAATTAAAATTAAGGCCAGATCCAGTATGACCTTTCACTCGGTGTAAATTTGTTTTCACTCACCTAAAGTGGTAGAGATGCTAAGAAATGCAATTACTCAATCGTGAAACTACATAAAATGCGCAGGGAGCTATCCAATGTTCACCATGGATCTATTGCACATTTTAAAAAGTAACTTTTCCAAAAATCTGACTCCACATTTCTTACCACTGATTGAGTGGAATACCAGAATATGCAAAACTGCAAGGCAGCTTTATAGTTTGGAGGTTGGGAACCACTACACTGGACTTACTTTCCTGATCTACAGCTCCTAGAATCCCCCTTACTCCTTCACAGATGCTTATTGGGGTTTCAGTATCCCTGATTGAGTGGAATACCCAATTTATAGTTTAAATCCTAAACTTTACTTTTCAGACAGGCTCCACGTCTATTAAAATAAAATAATTCTATACCAACCATTCTAATCCTGCAGCTCAGAATACAAAATCCCATTGAAATAGTGCATTAAGATATCTATCAGTAAGTATCTTTACATTTATCAGGAAGCAATCTGTAATGAAATAAGATAAACTCTTTCTAAATTAAAACTAGAACACATCAGATTTCAACTCCCAATTTCCCTTGCTGTGTTAACAGAAAACTGCCAGCTGGCTTTCTTAGAGATCTTTTTCTTTATTGACATATTTGTTTGTGTGTTTGTTTTTAACAGAAAGCAATGCTTTTTATCCATTATTCCATGGATGTGGTCCAGCGTTTAACAGAAACAAACTATGCACTCATATATACAATAATCCTTAGGTGTGAGATGATTGAAGTTTTAGATCTGAACATTTTCAAATAAGAAACACATGTTTAAAATAAATTCTGCCTGTGGAGAGCTGCTGTTTGTGAACTCTAGTAGCTGCTGCACTTAAGCATCCATGGTTAGTAGGAAAGGCACACTGGTGTAGATTTCAATACTGCTTTTCCTATCACTCTGCTAGAGGCCTGGCTAGAATTATGAACACAACTTGTTCATATTATAATGGGACAAACAACTCTCAGCACCATCCAAGGGCACCATTTGGTGAAAGAGATGGAAAGTCATCTACCTCCCTCACCAGATATAGCTCTGCTGTCTTTCAGGCCACCTGAATTTTTTCCTCAAGAGCCCCTTTCTCTCCAATTACCTTTCTTTTCAGTAAGCACAAAGAAATGCCTAAATATACATTTCTTCCTCTATCCCTGTTCCCTTCATTATTGATGTTGAGGCTCTACTGGCTTCACATTTCAGAATGTTTAATGCTTTAAGTTTTTTTTTTCATGGCGTGAGAGAATTAGTGGTCTGCAAAGACGTTGCCCAGGGGACGCCTGGATGTTTTGATGTTTAACCACCCTTGTGGGAGGCTTCCCTCATGTCCCCAAATGGGGAGCTGGAGCTGACAGGGGGAGCTCATCCATGCTCTCCCCGGATTCAAACCTCTAACCTGTCAGTCTTCAGTCCTGCTGGCACAAGGGTTTAACCCATTGCACCACTGGGGGCTGATTTAGGATGAATTTCCCCTCTTCCATCCTTCTTCCCACCAAACAGATCCAAATCCAGAATTTCAGAATCTCTGATGCAAATTATTTATTATCTGGTATGTAAAAAATACAATTAAATATCCATATGTCTACTCAGAAGACAATCCAATTGGATTTCAATCCTGGAAAACACAGCATAAAATCTCAACTAAAAAATGCTTGCATACTCTCAACAGGTAGATTATCCCTTTTCCAGAATGATTTTTTAAAATCTAAATCTAAAACACTTTTAATCCCCAGCATTTCAGATTACGAATACTCAACCTTTATAGATATAGATAAGGGATTTCAGCTATCTATATATAAATGAGTTATTAACCGAGGGAAAAGAAACCACAAAACATGGGTTGCATGCTTCCCAAAAACAAAATGGCTGCAGGTACAATAGGTTGAAGAAATAAGAACTTTTAGAGCAGACAAGAAAGAGTCCACACCACTGGAGAAAGTATACTGTTTAGCCTGTATTGCACCATCGAACATCTGCCAGGAAGTAGCAGCCAATAATGAAAGGACTAAGGCAGTGACATCTTCGACCCACCCCCTGTTCAGATATCAGCCAGAACACAAACATTTTAAATCAAGAAATAGCTTTCTAAGATCTACAAAGATACTCACAGAAACACCTCAGCAAGCGAGAGTCCAAAAGTGGCAGGCTAAAACCCGAAACCTCAAGCCATGTCTGATACCAAATGAGAGACTCTCTCCTGGGCACACAGAAAACTGGGCAACTTGGAAGATGCTGAACAGACTGCACTCTGGCACCACAAGATGCAGAGCCAACCTTAAGAAATGGGGCTACAAAGTGGAGGCCACGACATGTGAATGTAGAAAAAAGCAAACCACAGATCACTTGTTACAATGCAGTCTGCGCTCTGCCACATGCACAATGGAGGGCCTTCTTATAGCAACACCAAAGGCATTCCAAGTAGCCAGCTTCTGGTCAAATGACATTTAGTATGATGCCAACTTTTTCACTTTGTTTGTGTTTTAAAATACATTACAGCTGTGCCCTCAATTCGCTTCTGAAACTATAAATAAAATCTCATTATTACTTACTGACCAGATTATGTAGTCAAATATTTGCTGTACTGCTTCATTTATTTGCTGAATTTAGAACCTAGTCATCAATTATTGAAAGAGTTGTGTTGGAGGTTGTTTGGTTATCATCTGATAATTTGGAGAATTTGTCTTTTATTTCCCAAGCTTTTGTCTTGCTGTGTAGGCTGGCTCAGTCCCCTGCTTGTCTTCTTATTCATTTGAGTAATAATATGTTTTGTGGTAAATTGAATTTTAGTTAGTGAAACTTATTATACCTTTTCCATGCCATGCCCCACCCCCATGGGCCCTGATATTGTTAGGTAACTAATCTACTTTCTTGGTTACAGCCAGGAAGCAGAGGCAAAACCCATAATGCAGGAACAAAGAGTGCTGAATTCCCCGGGGCAGTTTTCAGTCTGTCCTTCACAAGAGGCTTAAGCTGGCAAACAAGAGGAGACGGGGTAAGGGAAATATGGGGAAATAAGTAAAGCCTGGGTATGTGCAAGCCACTTTAAACAAATCCTCCAGATACTAAAGGGATAGTGCCAAGACAACAGTGACATGGACTGGCAAGACTGGGCCTTCAACTGCTTCTTTTTTGTTGTATGCCTTTTGTTGATGTTGTGTGCCATAAGTTGAGCCTATCACATTTTCTTGGTAATACGCACTCTAAAAAAATGTTTTCGGAGGAAACCTCAAGTGTTCCTAAGATTAAAAAAAGATCTTGTACTTAGAAACTAAGATAACAAATTGGTAGCATAAGCTCTTGTAGACTGAGGCTACTTCTTCAGATGCATCTGAGGAAGTAGACAATGGGTGCATCCACACTGTGGAATTAATGCAGTTTGAACTTAGGGAAGTTGTAGTTTAACAAGATCTTCTGCCTTCTCTGTTAAAGAGTGCCAGTGCCTCACCATGATTCCATGGCATTATCAGAGCCCCTGGTGGCACAATGGATTAAACCCTTGTGTTAGCAGGACTGAAGACCGATAGGTCAGAGCAGTGTTTCTCAACCAGTGTGCCGTGGCACACTAGTGTGCCGTGAGCGATCATCAGGTGTGCCGCGAGAAAAGCTTTCTGCCCCCCTTCCTTCCCCCCTCCTCCTGCCGAACTTCTGCTGCTTGAGAGAGGAGGAAGGGACGGGCGGCCGCAAAGAAAAAGAAGATGGGACCGGGGCACCGCCTCCTTCGGCCGTTTCCCCAACCAGCCTCCAATCTGCCATGACTCCCGCCATGACTCCCGCCCCTTGCTTGTTGAAGCCGCACGGAGGAGCCTGGCTCCGCCCCCTCCCCCCGGCTTCAGCACTCCCACAGCTTTGCCAGCCTTGAGGGGGCAGTGCCAAGCCAGCAATGGCAGAGTCAGCACAATGCTGGCTTGCCTCCTCAAAGCTGGTGAAGCTGTGGGAAAACTGAAGCCGGGGGAGGGGTGGGGCATGGCGTGGCCTGGCTCCGGCCCCTCCCCCAGCTTAAGCACCCTCACACCTTCGCCAGCCTTGAGGGGGCAGTGCCAAGCCAGCGGTGGCAGAGCCAGCACAATGCTGGGTTGGCACTGCCCCCTCAAGGCTGGCGAAGCTGTGGAAGAACTGAAGCCAGGGGGAGGGGGCGGGGAATGGTGTGGCCTGGCTCCTCCCCTGGCTTCGGCACTCCCAGCAGTTGCTCCCAGCAGCTCACCATCCCCCAGCTGTTCTTTACTGTGTTATAGTGTCATTGTGTGTCATTTTGGTTGGTGGTGTGCCCCCGGATTTTTTTAATGTCAAAAGTGTGCCGCGGCTCAAAAAAGGTTGGGAAACACTGGGTCAGAGGTTCGAATCCAGGGAGAGCACAGATGAGCCACCGCTGTCAGCTTCAGATCCCCAAGCGGGGACATGAGAGACTCCTCCCACAAAGATGGTAAAGCATCAAAACATCTGGATGTCCCCTGGGCAACATCCTTGCAGATGGCCAATTCTCTCACACCAGAAGCAATTTACAGTTTCTCAAGTCACTCCTGACATGAAAAAAAAAATCTGCGGCATTGAGACTTGTTGCTGGTAATGAATTTGAAATTTTATGGACTATTTTATTACCCTTTACTGCTGGTCCCCACATGGTCTCTGCCTCTATCTCTGCCTCTATCCAGTATATCTCAACTGACAACAGAAGTAATATTCAAGACAGAAGGCCCTTGGCACTAACGTTGTCAATGTTCTTCTCCTGTAGTGTTTTTAACTCCTTTTCTGATGAAGAAGTCAACAATGTTTTGAAAATTTGCATCATGTGTTTTGAGCTTTATAGTTGGCCTAATAAAGGCATCACGGTTTCATGGCTTTTGAATGTTTCTTGTGTTTCCCCAGAAAAAAAAGCCAGAATTTATAAAAACTCCAACCCAAAATGTTGGAAGTGCGACAACAGAAATGGCACTTTCTTCCATCTTTGGTGGACTTGTGATAGGGCATTCAAATACTGGACGATGACATACAAAGAGCTCAGGAAAATAATAACATCCAAGTTAGAAATGAGACCAGAGGTTTTCTTTCTGGGTGTGCTGGATGATTCAATTCCTCAAATGGAGAAAAAAAATAATATTATTAGCGACAACTGCGGCCAGAATTCTATTCGCTAAGAACTGGAAATCCCCGGAAATACCATCATGGGAGGATTGGTTTATCAAGGTTATAGAAACAATCCAAATGGATTGGTTAACGGAACAATTAAAAAATAGAAATAAGGAAGGGAATATGAAATCTGATTGGGGAACAATAAGATCATATTGTAGATCGGAATTTAATATAGACTTACTGTTAGATTAATTATAGGAAACTGTTCTATGTCTCCCTACAGGCAAAAAAGAATCTGCTATGATAGACAGGAAGAAAAGAACAAACTATTGTATTACCTCTACTCCTCACTACGCCCATGTTTATTTCCCGCACTCTTTTCTTGCACTGTTGTATCTTTTCACACTTTCTTACCTCTGAGCAAATTGGTGCTCATTTTATCTTTGCTATTCTTACTTTTAATTTTTGCTGGAAACTCAATAAATTCTATTTTTAAAAAAGAATGTTTCTTGTGTCTCCAAATTTCACATAAATGTGTGTGCGGATGGGTATTGCAATTTTAGTTTCCTAATGCATGCTAGTGTGGAATCATTGAATCTTCCTTTGCAAGTGGGTTCTGTGGATCACAACAGATAAGATTTGAATTTATTTGGACTGGATCTGAATTAGTAACTTGAGGTCTGAAATTGATTGTAGTGCTCTTTCACAGCTCTAATACACTGTAGTAAAAAAAAGGTTACTTTGCTTATTGGCTTCAGCATCTACTAAGATACACCAGTCAACTAAGTCAGCTGTTAATTTTTCAGCACTAGACATTGCAAAACAAACACACTTTAAATATTTTTTGAGGAAGGAAGAGACCATAACAGGGTGTTTGGATCTTGGTAGGCAGCTAATGGACTAATTCCATGGCAAGGATGAATGGATGCTACTTTACAAAGAATAATATCCTACAACCTTCACCATTTACAGTATTTTTAGCTATACCTTGTTTTTATAGTGGGGATTGGAAGACTGGGTAGGGGAGCAGTGGGGCAGGAATCTATGTTTTTATTATTGGGGGGGGGGGGAGATCTGAGTGTATTAGGCAGCATGCCAGTAGCCATAGAAACTTAAGATTTTTCCATCTCCATTACAAGTTAAAGTAAAACCTTCATATAAATTTGAAATGAAAGGGCATATTATTATCCCATTTTATAACATTTGCCTGGAAGTCAAACTTAAGAATACATCCCTTAATTTTCTTTCCTTTTTTGCAAAATATTCTGATACATTGAGCAACACTAAGTGCCTTTTTGTCTTTCAATGCTCTTGTAACTGATATAAACATGTAGCAATTATTTTCTATAATATATCAGTGGTTCCCAACTTTTTTTTGAGCAGAGACCACTTTGACCAGGCAATATTTGACCAGGGACCATTTGACCAGGGACCACTCTCCAACATTATTACCAAAAGGGTTACAAATCAGTTTTTGGTCAACTTTAGATTCCATATATTCCAGTTCGAAGCAGATATTGTGGGATTTTTGGCCTTGATATTCTGAGGCCCCTTCCATACAGCTAAATAAAATCCCACATTATCTCCTTTGAACTGAAATATATGGCAATGTAGACTCAGATAGCTCAGAGCCCTTCCACAGAGCCATATAATTCAGAATATCAAGGCTGAAAATCCCACCATGACAGGAAAAAAGTGGCAGCTGGTGTGAAAGAAGCAGAAATGAAATAAAATAAATAAAGAGGAAGGAGGCTCGCAGACCAGATTTTCATACTCACGGCCCACTGGCGGCCCACAGATTAAGAACCACTGATCCATATGAAGATTTTGACTGTTAGTGCAGGCATAGTCAAACTTTGGCCCTCCAGATGTTTTGGGAGTTGAAGTCCAAAACACCTGGAGGGCTGAAGATTGCCCATCCAGGGCAATATAATGGGAGATATAAAGTGGAATTTTCCATATGGACACTTTGAGAGTAGAGACCTTGGAATTCACTAGTTTTGAGATTCTGTCTACAAGCCTTCCTGGATATTTATTATTTCATGATTTTCTTTACTAAACCTGCTTAAGTCTCCAACATTTCACATTGCCCTTCACTCAGCTTTGTCATCACACTAGCAAGCTATTATCAGCTGGTGACTGCTGAGTCAATGGATGGTAAATACACTCCAAATTTTAGTTCAGAAATCAAAATACTATTGAGAGGGCTACATCTATTCTGGGACATGGTTCAACTTCTTGAAGAGTTCCTCTAAACTTTGGGCCAAAACCTAGAACACATTTACAGTATTGCTGTCAAATAACCACTGTTAAAAGATTTCCTAGATGCAAAAACCTAACTTTCCTATCCTCTATCACAGGGAGAATCTGATCAGATACAAACCAAGGGCTACTTCACCCAGGCAAGTCCACTATTTGTTTGCATGTATGCAACAGTGCAAAGTAATCCCAACCAAGAGAGTTTAAAGATAACCCAAGCATTTAGGAATATTACATTATATAAATGCTGATCAAGAAGGAGAATTAAGTGTTGAGCAGACATTGGCCAGAATTTACTTGGATACTTAATGTGTTCATAAGTGGACATGTCTGTGGAAAATAGAATTGAACAAAAACTAGATTCATGGGACTTGAGTCTGATGTGTATTAGGTTACTCTTGTAAGTGTCCCATTGCACATTTTTGTAATTCCGTGACAGGCTTCCATGGCACCTCTGCTATGTAGTTAAGTATGCACAAAGTAGACCAGAACTGACAATTGGTTAAACATTTTAATTGTTAAAAAGTAATGTTTCACTTTTCTGTGTAAACTAATTTTTTTTGTATTTTCGTTGGTTTTTTCACTTGCTATTGGAGAAAAACATGTAATGACTGACAGCTGATGTTTCCCACTTCAATTGGATAGTGACTAGGCCTGGTTGATCCATGGTTCTAAATGGTTCAAAAGTACTTACAAAATAAAAGTTCTGTTAGTGAACATTTCAGAACTCTAACAAAACTTTCAAAATTTTGTTATAAATGGCAGTTCCTAATTGATTATGTCTTAAAAATCATCAATAATGAAATAATAATGAAATTTTGATAAGAGTTCTGAAATGTTCAACACCAGAACTTTTGTTTTGTAAGTACTTTTGAACCATTTAGAACCATGGATCAACAAGGCCTAATAGTGACTCCATTATGACTTTCAATCTAAACTTGGAAGGAACTATCCATGGTGCTGAAGAGGTTCACAACTTCTTTATAATTCAGACTCAATTATATAGAACCCATCTATTAATGCATTGAACATTGTGTTTCACTAATTGTTAATTATTATTTTGCAAATGAATCACTATAATTTTACACAGTTCTACGAGCCACAGCTCTGGGTCCTTCCTGTTCCTGCATCCACAACCTCCTTCCCTACCAAGAACATACACATAGCTCTTTAGTAGCTAGTGAAGTGAAATCACAAGGCATATTTTCATGCTATCTGGATATGCAAAGATGGCACAATAATAATAATAAATCACACAGTCCTAGATGCTTGGCAAGTGTTCGACTTGTGATTTTGTGATACATATATATCTCATTTGCTGTGACATACTGTGTTTTTGTGTCAGTAAAATAATAATAACACATTATTCATAATCCGCCCCCCTCTCCCCGAAGGGACTCAGAGATGGCCCCAGTAAATCAAAGTAGATGACTTGTTTTTCAAGTATTTAAGGAACACTTGGATACTATATGATGCACTAGATAGTTAGTTGGATAGACACATGGATAAATGTGCTTGATATTCCCTTCTGCAACTATCATAAGACGTATGCAGGTCAAATATCTCAGTAGACATCTGAATATCATTTCAAAGGTTCAATTAGACTTTCAAAATGTCCACAGCAGTATTCCAATTTTGTTCATGCACCTAAAATGTTCTTGGTAACCCTAAGACTTTGCTATGAACACTCTGAATAATAAATTTAATTTTTTTTATTCTACCATAAAGAAATTCATAATCAAAATGCATAGATGTCTTTCAAAAACCTGTATTTTCCACCCAAAGTTAGATTTTCTGATTGTTAAGCTGATACATTTTGAGTGGAAGGAAATACATTATATTCGAACTATTGTTTTGGCATTTTATTCTAGTAGTAGTCCCTAGGTACATGTAAGAAACATTAGTGTGAACACTATATTTATAAAAGCAAAAAGCTTATGTGTTATTGTTTTTGATTTTTTTTCTGTGCACCTTGGTGGTTTTTAATTTATTTATCTATTGAGACATTTGTTTTTCTGTTTAGACATTCACATATGGCAAAAGAGTTAGTGCTAGGCAACATCCTTCTGTAGAACAAATAATCAATCTGCCACTCTTCTTTGACTTAGTTTTTCATTCTGGTATGAAAATGAGATCAAAGTCAGATTGGCCTTTCAAAGATGATTCTTCCCAGTGCACAATATGCATTCATTTGGAGCCATGATGTCCTGGAAAATTCTATATATATACTACTTTAAAAAGACATAATCTGACTTTATTCTGTTCTAATAATTGTCCTCCCATTTCCATTGGAGTAGACCAAAATATCATCATCATCATCATCATTTATAAACTATTTTTTCTTTGAACTACGAGATTCATGTTGTTGACACACTTTTTAGACATGTATCATTTCATGACACAGTAATTCAGTTTTACAAGCCAACCTGAGATTAAACCAATCCCTTATATGGTGAACCCGGCGAAGACTGAGATCCTTTGGCCAGGTCACCTGATGGAGATGATGCGTCTGCTGCCCACTTTTGATGGTGAACCTCTATCTCCATCTGCTACCATCAAGAGTCTCAGTGTGGTACTGGATCCACTGTTGACAATGGAAATCCAGGTTGCTGCTATCAGTAAACAAGCCTTTTTCCATCTACGCCAGGTGAAGCAGCTAATGCCCTATCTTTCGGAAGAGGCCTTGGCTACAGTGATCCATGCCACGGTCACCTCAAGGTTAGATTATTGCAACACACTTTATGTCAGTTTCCCTTTATCAGTGACCTGAAGAATTCATCTTGTTCAAAATGCGGCTGCCAGGTTACTGACGAGAGCATCTATGAGATGCCATAGAACAGGGCTGTCCAACTGGCGGCCCCTGGGCCGTATACGGCCCCCCAACCCCTTCCCCACGGCCCCCTACACTCCTGCAAGATATCTGCCTTTTAAGATTTTAAAAAAATTTAAAATATTTTTTGGGAATATTTTTTTGGAATATTTTTCGGAATATTTTTTATTTATTTTTTTTCGGCGGCGGGGGGGGGGTGAGGGGCGGGGCAGGGAGGAGGAGCAGGCTCTCTTCCTCCTCCTCCTACTTCCCTCCCTCCCCCCTCCCTCCCTCCCTCCTCTTTCTCTCTTTCCCCTTTCATTCCTTCCCCCTCCACCACCTGAAGGAAAGAGGGAAGGAGAGAGAGAGTGCAGGAGTGAGAGGGGGCGTAGCCAGAGCGAAAAAGGGGTGGGGCCAAATTCGGAGCAGGGGGGTGCTCATTCATTCCCTTTCCGGCTTCCTCCTCTCCTGAGGCTTCGTGCCAAGTTTGGTCCTGATCCATCATTATTTGAGTCCACAGTGCTCTCTGGATGGAGGAGAACTCCCAAACTCAAGGTTCAGTACTTTCTGTTGCTCTCAGGAGAGTTTAGGTTTGATTCAACATGGCTGAGGAATGCTTTGATTGTGTTTTCCCCTTATGGCAGAAGGAGATTGGACTGGATGGCCCTGGATGGCCCTTGGAGGTCTCCTACTCCAGGAACCTGTTGTTGTTATTATTATTATTATTATTATTATTAGCAGAGGCAGAATGAATATTATGCCTTATCATTCAGGGTTATAGGCCTGTGTGGAAGGGCCCTGGCTTCTTATTTGCCTTCCTTTCCACACATCTGAATAAAATCCCATGTTATTTGCTTTAAACCAGATTATATGAGTGTGGACTCCGATAATCCAGTTCAAAGCAGATATTCTGCGTTATATGGCTGTGTGAAGGGCCCTGAGTCCACACTACAATATAATCCAGTTCAAAGCAGGTTTTGTGGGGTTTTCTGCCTGGATATTCTGAGTTATATGGCTGTGTGAAGGGCCCTGAGTCCACACTACAATATAATCCAGTTCAAAGCTGGTTTTGTGGGGTTTCCTGCCTGGATATTCTGCGTTATATGGCTGTGTGAAGGGCCCTGAGTCCACATTGCAATATAATCCAGTTCAAAGCTGGTTTTGTGGGGTTTCCTGCCTGGATATTCTGCGTTATATGGCTGTGTGAAGGGCCCTGAGTCCACATTGCAATATAATCCAGTTCAAAGCAGGTTTTGTGGGGTTTCCTTCCTGGATATTCTGCGTTATATGGCTGTGTGAAGGGCCCTGAGTCCACACTACAATATAATCCAGTTCAAAGCAGGTTTTGTGGGGTTTCCTTCCTGGATATTCTGAGTTATATGGCTGTGTGAAGGGCCCTGAGTCCACACTGCAATATAATCCAGTTCAAAGCAGGGACTGGGACTTGAGACTGGGATTTTGGTGTTCATCTCTATCTCCAAGTCAAAGCCCCGGTGTCCTCCACAGACACCTCCAAGGCGGGAGAGGGTGGAGCCGGGAGGGGCGGGGCAGGGGTGGAGCCAGGGAGGGGCGGAGCCTGGGTGGAGCCGGGCGGAGCCGGGGCGGAGCCTGGGGGAGGGGCGGAGCCGGGGAGGGGCGGAGCCGGGGACGGAGGCAGACCCTTCGGCCCCCCAGGTCATCAGTAACTGGAATTCCGGCCACAGGTCCGGTAGAAGTTGGACAGCCCTGCCATAGAACACCAATTTTACAGCATCTACACTGGCTGCCAATAAAATACCAGGTCTCTTATAAGATTCTGATCCTGACCTTTAAAGCCTTATATGATCAAGGGCCGGCATACCTCAGGGACCGCCTCTCCCCTTGTTAGCATCAACGGGCACCGCGATCATCTCAAGAAAATCTTCTGTACCTACCGGGTCCTAAGGAGGTACGTCTAGAAGCTACAAGATGTAGGGCCTTCTTGGTCTCAGCTCCAGTGCTATGGAACTCGTTGCCACCCTATATGAGAGCTATGCATGACTTTCGATCTTTTGTGCAAGCTCTCAAGACATGGCTCTTCAGCAAAGCATTTAACCTGTAACTAAGTTGATGTCTTTGTTTCTGTATAAATTCTGACTTTATTGATGCATTGCTTATTTTATGCTATGTAAGTCACCCAGAACACCTTGGTGGAGGGCGACTAATCAAATAATAAACGATGATGATGATGATAAGAGTTACAGTCAGAGACATAAATAGTAATGACAAAATATATGGGGACATAACATGTTTATATTTTTTAAATATATGATTTTTTTGCTTAGGTGTTTCTCATTTTGTTCTTGTGACATTCCTATACACTGTAGGCAACACACTAATATGTTGCAACACACTGTTTGGAAAGTGCTGCAGTAGAACTCAGATATTTAACATATTGTGTGTGTGTTTTAATAGTTGAAGACACACGCAGTGTCACAATTATTCTTAAAACTTCAATGGAAGATTAGATATTAAGTTACAGATAGATAGATGGCAAAAGATTAAGATTTTCAATTTAATTCAATGGTACTTAGTGTTGCTTCCATTATTTTGCTGCCTAAGAGGAAGGCAAAACTACATTATATTGAGTCAGGCCATTGCTCCGTACACACCAGGACTGCCCATTATGACTGGCAGAGCCTCCTAGATTTTAGACAGGATTCCTTGCCTTTACTGGATTTCTGGCATTTGTTGTGGTTTCCTAACCAGACCAGACTTTGCTGAGCTTCAAAAATCAGGCAAAATTGGATACATTCATAGGTGGAATAGTGATTCAACTGGATTGCAAATGAAATCAAACTTCAACACTAGTAACTGAATCCTGCTCACTCCCCCTGAGGGCAAAGGGTGGTTTACGGGCATAGGACAGACTGGGCGGCACAAAATATATGCAAGTTCAATAACATTTTAAATGATAAAACACATCAGAGTAAAAGAATAGCATGCAGGCCAAGATACATTGATTACTAGCCTTGGTGCCAGAAAGGGAAACCTAAAAAACTTCCTGAGACATAACTGAATCCCAAATTTGGTAAGAAAACAAACAAGTTGTATAGAAAAGAAGATTGAGCTATTAACCGTCCAGAGTGTCTTCAGGCCAAATTTGGTCAAGCATTGTTACCAGTGGCAGATAGCGAGTTTATCTTGGGTTTTGGTCTGAACCTGGCACCATCTATTCCACTAAACCTTAACTTCCACCCCCCCCCCCCCCAACTCCAAATGGAACACAGTGGGCACATCCCTTGAAGTCTAATATAATAACAATAATACCTCAGTGCACTCAGATGAGATAGGAAGCTGAAATTTCCTGGGCATAGTGTACACAATGTACAATTACAACCACCATTTCCTTGTATTATTAGGCAAACAAGCTGCATTTGACCAGTTGATGTTATCACGAGTACTTGGGCAAGTTGGTATCTCCGGGGTTTGTTTTGCTCAGAGCTTACCTTTGTCCCGGTCATAAATTTCCCCTTCTCTCTTTAATAGTAAAAGGAAACAATCTCTTCCAGCTTTGTCATTAGAATGAAAGGAAACCCCTGTTCCTTTTGGATTTGATTTCCCTCCTGCCCTGTTACAGGTAAAGTTACAGCTTGCTAAAATCATACGTTTCAGGAGGAGGAGAAGGAAAAGATTGCAGGGGGCTCATTTTCTCTCCACTCTTCCCCCCCCTCTTTTTGATACATCCTTCCTTTTGCCCCTCTCAATCAATTAGTAGGCAAAGACTTCCGAAAAGTCTTTTCCTTCCTAACCTTTCACAGGCTTTTGTGGTAATGACCCTGGAGAGATCAACCTGGACCTTTGTATGGGGTTTGTTACCCTCCCAGGGCACTGTAAGGTGACCTTCCCTGATTCCCCCTTTTCCTTTCCTACCTCCTCCTGCAGCCCTCTTGCGTTCTCAGGAAGGAGGGAGCAGGGGAGAGCTAATGTTCTCAAAATGGCTAGATCCCATTAGATAATGTTTCCTTTCTGGTGTCGCTTGAAACTGAGGATACGTGCAGAGAGAGCAGAGGCTTGCTGCTTTTAATAAGCAACATCCAGTTTACCTGAAGTCTTGATGAGGGAGGGAGAATACTTTCTGTTTCTAATTTCTCTCCTCTTTATGGTTTCCCCCCTGGTCTATTCACCAGGATGCTTCCAAATCCTTAGGTCACATTTTGGAATCCCATTGCTGCTATAGTTTGCTGTATATATAACAATATAATAGACATATGTGCACTTTACATATATGTATATGCACTTTATATGTGCCCTCTTGTATTTTGGTCTTTTGGGGGGATGGGAGGACCCAGCAAATGTAGGTGTATCTTAGCATGCATTTCCATATACAGGTTGGGCATCCCTTATCAGAAATGCTTGAACCCAGAAGTGTTTTGGATTTTTTTAATATAGTGGAATACCAATACTTACATATTGTATGTATATAATGAGACATCTGGGAAATTCTTTTATGCTTCCTATACACCTTGTGTTCATAGCCTGAATGTAATTTTATACAATACCTTTAACAACATTGTTAATGAAAAATGGTATGTATACACTGAACCATTAGAAAGCAAAGGTGCCAGTATCTCAGCCATCCAGGTGGATAATTTTGGATTTGGGAGTATTTCAGATTTCAGAATTTCTGATAAGTAGTGCACAGCTTGTATCTGACAACAGCTCTATTAGTGAAGGTGACATTATCACCCAACGTGGGCTGGAAACTTACATAAGAATATTTATTTCTGTGTTTGTGTTTTATGGTTTATGCAGACAGGGCTGTTCAGTAGCATGCTGCATTAAACCAAATACATTCTTTTAGATTTATTGATGATCCCTGAAAGACCAAGAGCAGGATGCCAATTTTTTTGCAGCTGGTTGCTGAAGCACAGGCAATCATTACCAGGCTATGTACAGCTCCATCCAATTTCTCTACTTAATAAATTGTCAAAGGAATCTAGCATTGGTCCTGAGTTTGAAAATCAAACGAAAATAATTCAGGAAGAGAGAGGGGAAATCTGGCTTTTGAACAGTGTCAATCCCCCCAGCAGTGGATGAGATTAAACAAACTGGGATTTGAATGCCATCAAGGTAGATGACATGGTGGGTTTTTTTGCAAGAGGGGCAAGAGGCAGGATTTTGCCTTCCTTGGCTCTGCTCAAGAGGGAACTGTGAAGGATGGACATCATTGGCCACATTTACCAATTGTGTCACTTGGGGAGGAGAGGATGTTTCCATTAGCTGACATTTGTTTCCAAACCCCAAGAAAATGTAGCAGCCACTGGACATTCAATGAACCCTCTTTTCCTTCCATTCTTCATTCACTATGGATCTCATCACAAAGGGCAGATTTCGGCGGCATATGCTGGCTCCGCTCTTCTTCACCCACGGAGCCTACCAGCTCCCATCAAATGATGTGGTGGGGCTTCATGGATGAAATAGAGAAGAGCTAGTGCGTGCCATTGCTGTGGCAACATGGGAAGCTTCCCATGTTGTCATTGCAATCCATGGGGGAAGCCATGCTATTGACTCTTCCCTCCCATCCATGGGATTGCCCTCAACTGGAGCTGAGCAAAGTGGGACATGGGGTGCCAAGTTTCTCCATGCTCCCCGATGACCCGCAACATTTCCAGCAACCATGTGACACAGTCATATGTTTATGCAAATCCTGATATTTAAAAAATGTAAACATTCAACATCTGAAAAACATTTGGTCCCAAGTATTTTGGACCAAGTGGCACAGTGGCACAGTGGACACAACTAAACTTAATGTCAAGGGAAACTTTTACTTTACCTAATTCATTTTCCATTAGAACATCTATGCAGGTGTCTCAGAAACTTCCACTTAGACAGACTGCAAAGAGGTAATCACCTAGTGATAGCTACTGAGTATTGTACTATACACAAATAATGCTCCATTAAAAGCAGACAGATATTCATGATAAAGGAAAAACACACCTCAGGAGCATTTTAAGGAGTGGAATAACATGTAGCTCTACCCTTATTGCTGTATCTTCCAGCAGGAAATACTTTTTCCCCACAAAAGCAATAAGATTCTCTTGTGAGTGACCACACTGAACCTTGCTTCTCAGGCCCCTTCCAGCTGAATAAAATCCCACACTTTCTGCTTTGAACTGGAATATATGGCAGTGTGGACTCAGATAATCCAGTTCAAAGCAGATTTTGTGGGATTTTCTGCCTTCATATTCTGGGTTATATGGCTGTGTAGAAGGGACCTAAATAATAAGCACAAGATTTTGCATTGTAACACTTTTTGCTACTAGTCTGGTTTCACATCTTGCTCTAAAATAGGGGTCCTCACACTTTTTATGCCGAAGGTCAGTTCATGGTCCCTCAGTTGGGGAGCCAAACAATAGTTTGGAAAAAATAACAAATTCCTATGCACACTGCACATATCTTATTGGCAGTGCAAAAATGAAAAAACAACACAATATTTAAAGTGAATAACAATTTTAACCAATATAAATTTACCAGTATTTCAGGGGGGGGGGTAGGCCTGCTTTGGGCTGATGAGATACTTGTGTTAATTAGAATTGTTGTTGTTGTGTGCTTTCAAGTCATTTCAGACTTAGTGCAACCCTAAATTTAAAGATTAGGGTGGGAATCAGGTAAATGACATTGAAGAGCTGCATCCAGCCTTTGGGCCTTACTGTAAAAGCTTGTTTCACTATCACTGAGCTCTGTTTAATTTTAGGGGATCTTTCACAGCTTTTACATGGCAAAGAGTGAAGTAATGGTTCTATTGTATTTTCTTTTTAAAGCTGGATATTTTTTTTTGCCAGCAATGGTGTTAAGCAGGGTTGGTGCTACCCAGTGTGGTAATCCATAGTGCGACTTCCATGGATCTCCTCCCGTATCACAGCAAACCACAATATTGTAGCTAAAATATCAGGATATTTGACAAAACTAATTTAAAAATCCAACAGCAATGAAAACAGTAACACTTTTAGCACATGCAGACAAAAGCATGTGATTCAAAATGCCATTGTACTTGAATAATAAAGACAACTTTGAAAAGTGCACGTACGTTTGAAGGTTCAAAAAGTAAATAGGCAGAACGTTTAACCTTGTAGGTATATTGATAAAATATGCTGAGCTTACAAAAAATGTTATTTTTAAAAAATTAAGTACATTTCTGCATCAGCACTGCACAAAACATTGATAGGCTGTCATTTTGCAATCCTTCTTTCTGATGGTGTCACCCAGTCCAGTTTGCAACCCCTTAGCAGGGAGGCAAATGTTTGCCAGTTATTGTTCCAGTTCACTCTCGTGTCAGTACATCAAACGAATATTGGAGCAAAATAATAACAATCTACAAATCTTTCAAGAAAACAAGGATATTTTAAAGATTGGTTTCACCTTTTTAATTTAGATTGGATCATTCTGATGATATTTTCAGCACCAAAAGTGTTGGAACTTTTTCACAAGTCATACTTTTTGCAGTTTGTATTTTCCCCCCACATCTTTCAATATTACACTTAGATCGAAACAGAAATGCAGAGCATAGGATGGGATGGCTCTCCTTTGATTCATTTGAAAAAGAGCAAACTGATTGAAGTCTTTGAGTGTTGCTCATCTAAAACAGTAAACAATATGGAGACCAATTTAAAATGAACTGTAGATGCAGATCAGTGCATTTTTCATTCATTATTAAATTGATGGGAATTTTAAATGCTGCTTTCATGGTCACTTAAAAACACACTTTGCTGGTGCTCGGGCCTTTTCTGTCTTTAAAATGGTTCTAAACCTGAAGCAATTGAATGTTCTAAAATCCATAAAACTTGAAGGGAAGCCAATAGATTATCCCAACCATTTTGCCTCTTTTAAGTCAGTCTCGGAGATGATGATCCATTTCCTCTGCAACCAGCAGGTGAGCACACTGGAAAATGCTTGTATAAACAAATGCTGCCTCCATCACCTACCACCCATCCAGGCTGTGAACATGTCCTCAGAGAAATTTTAAGCCAGGCTATGGAGAGTTCATGCTCATTTTTTATCTGTACATCACTATTCTGGAACAGTCTGCTCACAAAGCTGGGCTGCTGTGATTTGCACACCCTACAGTCCAAGGGCCAAAAATTCAAATCACAGTTGGGCATTAATAAATACATGATGTATGTATCCATTACAGGCACCCGTTTGGCTCATGACAAGAAAGGGAATAGACAAGACACACTTAAAATGATATTCAATATCTATTTTTTTTCAAAAAAAAATACCAACACTATC
Organism: Anolis apletophallus; assembly: GCA_030556195.1. Classification (NCBI taxonomy): domain Eukaryota; kingdom Metazoa; phylum Chordata; class Lepidosauria; order Squamata; family Anolidae; genus Anolis; species Anolis apletophallus. The sequence goes on along the minus strand of JARBWK010000001.1, from coordinate 128,515,968 downwards.
ATTGCACTTTCCGGACTTGTTTCCTTATCAAAGAAGCTATCAAGTGTCCTTTAGGGCTACTAGAAAAGTCAACACACAAGTAGAGGACCTGCTCAATGTGCCCTCCTTTTTACCCAGACACTAATAAAGATGATTAAATTACATGTCTTTTCCTCCCATTGAAATCACAGCTCACTGCTCCAATATTAGAGCTCAGGAAATAAGGCATGACAACTTCCCTCATGAAATTTTAGAAGGCAGAGCAGGGGTCCGAAGGACAGGGCTGCAGCTGCAGGACGGGGCTGCTCTAATTAAGAATTCACCCTGCTGAGTAAAATCTAATCTACCTCGAACAGAGAAAGGAACTCGGGTTGCCTCAAGCTGTCACCTATCTGCTCCCTCACTTCTCACTTCAGCCCCATGCAAACTCCCTCTCACTAAGCTGCTCTCGCTGTGGCTGGATGAAGGGAAGTTCACCTCAAAAAGTGTTCCCCATGCACTTATGAGCACATTAAGAACAATCGTCCTGAGCTCAGGGAGCCGTTGACCTTCTAATACAATCTCTGCTTCATTAACAGGGTGAAGACAAAAAATGTATGATATAGCAAGGAAGCCATGAAGCAATACATCACTTCATTGTGTCATTTGTAGAAGTTCCCACCCACAAGATTTTTGGAAGAAAACATGAAGATGGAGTTATTTTTTGTGACCCTCTTGATTAATAGTGCACCTCATTCAAAGGCATGCCTCAACACCAATGCAATTGAATATGATAAAAATCTCACATGGATAGCCGCCACACATGTGCTCACCGATACTACAGATGTGACCACAAACAGTAGAGCACAAGGCTTTGACACAAAGCCAGCCTACAACTTCTGCCTTACATCTTCCAACTTCTTCTCCAGCATCTACATGCTACCAGGCCAACTCAACAGTTTCCTTGGGTAGAATGAGACATTACACCCTGAGTATGGCACAAAAATAACATTTTGTATCCAGCCTCCACTCCTCTCTAATATTTAGAGATACTGGTCCATGTCATAATCTATGAATTCTCCATCACTGTAGGTCCCAGTGGTATGAAACACAAGGATGGAATTAACATGTGGTTGCCACTTTCATTATAAAGAAAACTCTACTGAGCCCAATGCTACCGTGTTTCCCCGAAAGTAAGACAGCGTCTTACTTTCTTTTGACCCCAAAATCCCCACTACGGCTTACTTTCGGGTACGGCTTACATTGGGCGACTGTACCCCGAAAGTAAGAAGAAAGCAAGACTTACTGGGGCGGCATGGCGTGGCTTCCTGGCTGGGCTCCCAGAGGGGCCTCAAAAGGGGCCCGGAATCCTCCTCCTCTTCCTCCTCTTCTCCCAGCGGCGCCTTCTCCCTCTGCCGGTTCTGCCCCCTCCCTTCGCTGAAGGGAGAAGGGGCGGAGCCGCCGCCGGCGAGAGAGAAGAAAGCGCCGGCGGAAGTCCCGCCTGCACGGCGATTCAGGCATCTTTCCCCACCGCTGCCCTGCTCCAAACACGAGCGGGGCGGCGGCGAAAAGAGCCTGAGTCGCCCTGGGGCGGGACTTCCGCCGCGCCTCCCCCTCTCGCCAGTTCCGCCCGCTTCAGCTGCTGCCTGGGTGCTTCGCCAGGGAGGGGTTCTTTCGAGGCATCCCTTTCCCTGGCGAAGCATCCAGGCAGCAGCTGAGCGGGCGCCCACTTCAGCTGCTGCCTGGGTGCTTCGCCAGGGAGGGGGGTCTTTCGGAGGCATCCCTTTCCCTGGCGAAGCATCCAGGCAGCAGCTGAAGCGGGCGCCCACTTCAGCTGCTGCCTGGGTGCTTCGCCAGGAGGGGGTCTTTCGGAGGCATCCCTTTCCTGGCGAAGCATCCAGGCAGCAGCTGAGCGCCCACTTCAGCTGCTGCCTGGGTGCTTCGCCAGGGAGGGGGTCTTTCGAGGCATCCCTTTCCCTGGCGAAGCATCCAGGCAGCAGCTGAAGGGCGCCCACTTCAGCTGCTGCCTGGGTGCTTCGCCAGGAGGGGGGTTCTTTCGAGGCATCCCTTTCCCTGGCGAAGCATCCAGGCAGCAGCTGAAGCGGCGCCCACTTCAGCTGCTGCCTGGGTGCTTCGCCAGGAGGGGTTCTTTCGGAGGCATCCCTTCCCTGGCGAAGCATCCAGGCAGCAGCTGAAGGGCGCCCACTTCAGCTGCTGCCTGGGTGCTTCGCCAGGGAGGGGGTCTTTCGGAGGCATCCCTTCCCTGGCGAAGCATCCAGGCAGCAGCTGAGCGGCGGCTCGCCCCTCCTCCCTTCAGTGAAGGGAGGGGGCGGAACCCGGCGAGAGGGAGAAGGCGCCGGCGAAGTCCCGCCCCATGGCGACTCAGGCGCTTTCCCTGCTGCCCCGCTCGTGTTTGAGCGCGGCGGGCGGGCCGGGCGGCGGCGCGGTGCGCCTGATTCGCCATCGGGCGGGACTTCCGCGGCGCTCTTCCCTCTCTCGGCGGCGGCTCCGCCTCCTCCCTTCAGGGGGCGGGGGCGGAACCGGCGAGAGGGAGAAGGCGCCGCTGGGAGGAAGAGGAGGAAGAGGAGGGAAGACGCCGCTGCCGCCGCTGCCGCCCGAGGCCCGCTGCCGCCCGAGGCCCGCTGCCGCCCGAGGCTTACTTTCTGGGTACGGCTTATATAAGCCGACCCCTCTGACACCCCCGATACGGCTTACAATCGGGGTGTCTTATTTTTCGGGAAACACGGTAGTGATGTGCTCATTTTGCCCACTTTGCTATTGCCCAGTTTAGTCCTGGAAAATCTAGTTTAGGGAAGCTGAGGACCTCTCTGGCTGAGAGTTCCAAAAGCCCCACCCTAAACTACATTTTGCAAAAACCTGCAGGAGCAAAGTGAGTGATAGCATTGCGGCCACCTCTGCTTTAAAACACGAATGTGGCACTGGACTTATCATGTGAAATTCTGACTTAAAATGTGACCTTATCTAAACACATTCATTCATAAACTGTTCAAGAATTTTTTTTATTGTACTTCTTTTGATTCACAAGCAATGCTGCTTTTCCTCACACAAAATAACCCTTCACTTGTGTGACAAAAAGTAAAGTAGATATCAAAATGTCTCAATCAGAGTTTCTTTGAAGCCACCTAAAAGACATTAAAAATATCATCAGGTTTGCCCCACCCCTCTCTCATCATATCCAAGCCAGGCTGTTTGCTTATTTTTCACCCCTTCTTGCATTATTGTTTATTTAATTAAGTTGACATTCAACTTAATTCAAGTGTTTTAGGTGGACTAGAGGGTAGGATATGATTTGAAGCTCATTATTCTACCTGAAATTACTGATCGGTATAGCTAAATAAATACATCTCTAGCTGTTCATATGGACTGCAAAGAAACTGGAATAGAGAAGGATATAGGGAACGAAAGTGGCTGAGCAACCTCACAGATAACACCATCAAATCTCATGACAGTGTATGTAATCTTAGAGTTGTCAGGCTGTAATCAAGTTTGCTGATTAAGGTAAAGTCAATGTAGTGGGACCATGCTGTAAAACGATTTCCATGCTCATTTGTACATACTAAGGGGAACCAAATTGTTTTTTCAATGGTTTTTGCATCCATATCTTGAGTCTTCACCACTTGTACATACACAGTCTTTTCATTTATGTGTTGAGCAGAAGCAAAGTGACAATGCTTTTATTCAAAGAAAACAGTATTGCCATTTTAGCATTGCTTGGAAAAGTTTGGGTGGGGGATGAACTTTCTGCAATCACCCATGGTGTTTCCTGGAAAATGTGGTCCTATTTTTGTATAGAAGGGGGTTTTATTTTATGATTCTAAGAAATGACATTTGCTTTTCTAATTGGAGATGTAAGCTCAAATGGATGGCAGGTTTTGCTTGGAAAATGGAAAAAAATCCCCCAGTGTCACACAGGCATCCTTAGGTTAAGACTTTTCTCAAAGATCATAGTACATCCTTCAGCTTTTCCTTACATTTAAGTTTTTACAATAAGCAGGTAGGTTAGGCTGTGACAATGGTGTCTTCAGCAAAACAGTGACATCCTTAGTAACACATATTTCCTAAAAATGTATACTTTCTCTTTTTTAACTATAGTTTGTCAAAAACTGGTTGACTTTTGAAGACAAGTGCAAAACTCTAAACAATATCCATTTACCTTCACACATTTAGAAGGGATTCTACTTTCTTAGCTAAAGCAATGTTCTCAAGATAACGGCTTCATTGAAATAATCACTTCCAGTGTCTAGCAACTGTTGTTTCCATTGCTCACAACTCTGGCCCAAGACAAATCACAACATGTAGTTAACTCAAAGAGAAAGAGAAAGCTTCCAAAGTCCATTTCACAGTCACGCTGGAGAAGGACAAAGAGAGATGTATTACAGTGGCCATTAGTATTTGGTGAGATTTAGTTCTAGGACCCCCGTGGATACCAAAATTCATGGATGCTCAAGTCCCATTACATACAATGGCATAGTGAAATGGTGTCCCTTCCATAAAATTATAAAATCAAGACTTGCCTTTTGAACTTTTAAAGAAAGAAATGTTTAAACTGTGAACCCATGGATACAGAATATGTGAATACAGACGGTGGGCTGTATTATGCAGACTTCCTCAATCTCGATTAGTTCCTAGATACTTGGGATATACAGCTTCTAGCATGAGCAATTGTCTGGGTTTATGTAGGACCAAAGATTTTGAGGCATTGCATGATAGGCAGACAGCCTGCTGGGGATAAGTTCAAGGTCATTCAGTGTGTTTCCTGGATTGATAGCAGGGATTTGGTCCTGCTGCTTACATTTCTTCCCATTCCTAGTCTGATAACCTCTAACTTCTGGAGTCTTTAACTGGCTGTCTAACACAGAGAGGTTCATAGCTCTAAAGTTATGAGAAGTCCTTTATAGCTGCTCACTTGCTCTCACTGTTCCCAGAAAGCAGCACAGTACATTGTTCATTTACTCCCAGACATAACTCCCATTCCAGTTGCTATCAACACTGCAACTGCTTTCCTATAACGGCCAAGGCTTTAAACACTTTGGCTTCAGTTCCTTTTATTGTAGCCTGGGGCATCTGCCAATTAAACCCTACTAGCCACTCGACACGCTCACCTCCCTGAACTGTCTTATACGGGAGCCCAAACACACAGTCCTGCTATTATCACGTTAAAACACAAGCACACACACTCACCACAGAAAACATTATTAGGATTATTTGCCAACAGTCAATGGCTACAGTCCAATCCTCTTTCACATAGCTCTAGCAACACTCAAATCCTCACACCCCCGGAGCAAACTCAACCACCGTATAAGCCGAACACACACTAGTCTGTGCTGTGAAGGAAACCTTTGTTGATGCAGTAGTTTTTAACCCATTCTTGATTCTTCAGACATTGGCTTCTTCAACATAGGTTGCAATCAATAATTTGTGATTAAGTAAATAAAGGATGCATTGATTCCCATTCATAGTTTCTCTAATTGAATTTCTGGAAACTGGTATGCTACAGTAAGAAAGCAATCTGAATAACAAACTGAATTGTTTTTTTACAAAGAGCTATTTGACAACAATCTGGAAAGCACAAGAGTGAGAATACACTTTAAATTACAAAGTATTAATTAAATGGGGAAAGTATATTACTCCAAATCCAGGTATAATTCAGAGGCGCAGTGGATAAATCCTTCTGACTGCTTTTTAACAGCCCGGATTCTTCCCATCTCAATTAACACAAATATATGTAAGAAAGCATTACTATACTAGCTGGCCAATGTGGATGAAGGCAAAAGCCTACAGTCCTCATTTCTACTAAATGGTCATTTTGTGCATATGATTAAACATTGCAAGCTTACAAAAAGTTCCCTCTTTGTCCAATAGGCTGACTGGTAGCTTGCAATCCAAAAAACGTAAATTTTCCAAACCCTGCAAGAAATTCCACCAGGATATTGGAAGTGCTTAATATAACACTTGGTTGATATTGCACTGTCTCACGAGCATGATAAGATCCTTACATTAAAAACTGGCTGCCTCCCTACTGGCAAAATAAACTGCTTCAAAATATTGATTAGTCAATACCAATATTTGTGACCTTGAATGAGCTCCACCTCTTCCTCTGGTGTCATTATGTGAGCTATAATCCCGAGCTATCTCCTGAACAAGACTATCAGGACTTAGGTCACAGTGTCCTGGAACAGATTTCCTCACACTGAAAACTTTACACAGGAACTCAAGCACTTCATAGAAATTTAGCAATGGATGCTCTACCATCTTATAGGGCAGGGCTGTCCAACTGCCGGCCCTGCAGGTGTTTTGGACTTCAAATCCCAGAAATCCTAACAGCTGGTAAACTGGCTAGGATTTCTGGGAGTTGATGTCCAAAACACCTGCAGGGCCAGCAGTTGGACAGCCCTGTTATAGGGAAATGACCAGAATATGGAATTGGGTTGAAATAAGGGTAGAAGGTAACACAACTTCCAGACATTGAGCCATTTGTTGCCACATTTTTGGAAATAAATGATCAAATTCCCATTCCACCATGGGATGCAAGAGGGATATAAATTTCAATTGACATGGGCAACATCACAGAACAAGAATAACATCTTAACATCATCCAAAATATCTTTGACCATTTCACATGCCCACCTCATGAGCTTACATTCTCAGCACACATTTAATAGAAAACTATATGCCAAATATAAGATTTCCATATTTAGTTTTCTATAATGCATTTTGTTGTTTGGGCTGCAAGAGAGTAACACAGCAACTGCCCCTCCCCTCTGTGAGCATTGTATCTATTCGGTGTAAATAATAAACGCCTGCCAACACACCCCACAATGTGCACAAATAGTACTGTGAATTTTAGTCAATGTTTAAGGAAATTAATCAAAAGAATTAGTAATTGTCAGAAACCTTGAGATATGTGCAATTTAAGTATGTGGAAATACTATACAGTATGTTTCTAATTATTATTTTTTAAGGTCAAGGCCTGTTTCAAAAACTGGGCTCAGAATCTTCTGCTCAGCAAAATTCTCCAGATACAAAGACTTCTTTTGGCACTCTGTGAAGGGACCGGTTATTCTTTCTTACCTTCTGTTCTGGTTATTTCACGTACATTCTTCTTCAATCCTGAAGAAAAGGCAAGAGGTACATTGCAGGTGTCCAGGCCAAGTAGGCTGTGGCTTGCTTTCTCTTCTGAATTGCATCTTCAAGAAGATCCTGCTGGCCTTCTCTGTATATCACAACATAGCATGTTGGTGTGACTTTTCCACAGGTGAAGATCCTTTCCAGTCTTTGGTATGGAAAAATGCCATTGTAGTTGGTTTCGTCTTTTGTCAACCTTGTCCTAATGTAGCTGGTAAGGTCTCCAGCAAGTGTTCCAGAAGCCAAGTAGGCCTTCACCGCAGATAGTTTTACCAGGAGATCATTGTGTATTTCCCACTAGCCAAGGTTCAAATTTCCAGCTTTGAAAAACAGATGCTCAAAAGGCAGCTTTCAAAACAAAACAAAAGAGAAAGCTAAAGTCTCTTCCAAACAGAATAGTGGCATGCTCCCTACCAAGTTGTTTTACCATTATGATAAACTTGTTTTTAACCTGGAAAAATAACCAATATTAACAAAACCGAGATTAAAGGACAACTCAGAGAAGATGGGGTGGTAATGCAAAGAGAGCCATGGCAGTCAGGAGGTGGCTGCTGCCGTTCTTCGTGCAGAGAGGAAGTGAGGCTGGAGAGTACTACCATCTGATCTTTTATAGTGCTTTGTTTATTAGCGGTGTGCCCCTATTTCATAAAGCAGTGTTTGCTAGAGAGCACATGAAGGAAGGAATGATGAAGATGACTATTAGCACCAGTCCAAGGACACCTTTTCTTAAGCCTCTTTCATAGCAGCAGGCATGGAGAAACAGCCTAGCAATTGTTCTCTCAAATGTCACCTTTCTGTGTAGGCCACTGTGTCGGCAAAGCCATGCTCTTGTTGGAAGGAGATTTTTTTTCTCATTAAAAAAATCAACTTTGCTTTTCTCCACATATCTCCAAAGAACCTCAACTGACAAGGGATGCTTTTCTTCTCTTCCCAACTGCCCCCTTCATCGTCCTCCCTCCTCTTTCCTGTTTTCCTTCTTCACACAGTTTGAACAATTTGTCTCTGTTCTGGTGCATTCCTGCAGCTCATTCTTTAGGTGCCCTGCATAAGATTTACACTTGGTGGAAAATGGTGAACACAGAAGGAGGGGGAGTGGAAGATAATACAAGGCCTACATTTAGACAGAGCAGGGAAGTGGACCTAATGTATTCCAAGATTGTTGTGCCATCAATTTAATACCTGAGCAAGGAAAACAAAGAGCCTTCAGATAACCTGAGACCCTTCCCCCACCCTATAAGAAAATGAAAAAAAGATAAAAGAGGGTTGAAAGTAAAGGCACAAACATAATTAAAGCCATCCAGGTAATTTCTTGAGGGTACAATATATGATGAGAGAGGAGCTCACAGGTTAATTGTACTGTTGCCATTATTAAAGTATTCCAGCATGAATGAATTTTCCTACACAGTGTTTTCAAAATTCAACAGAGAATGGCTATGGCAGATAGTAGGCATGAGAAAAAAGTTATGAAAATGAAATGATTCGTAAGAAATTCGTAAGAAATGCTACTTTTGAGTATTTCCGCATCTGGAACGCCAACCAGGAAGTGGACTTTCTTTATAGAACTTCGGGGGGCCAGGATTTTCTTAAGTGTCGTTATTAGGTCGTAAGGGGGGCATAAGGGGGGGGCACCCTCTTTCTCTCTCACCACCCTCCCGCCCCCTTGCCAATAAGTATTATGGCAAGGCAAGCCCTAAACTCGCTCCTTCTTTCGGCTGGAAGCCTGGAAAAAATGTAAACAGAGAAGTTTACTCAGAAGTAAATCTGCAAAGGAAGTAAATCTTCTTTGGGGGGATTTGCTGCAGAATCCCGGGCTCATAGAGAAGATTCTGCAGCAACCCCCCCCCCCCCCAAGAATATGTATGTGTGTGCACCCAGGCAGCAAACGCTGTGCCCGGGGTTTTGCCTTTTCCCGGGCTCAGAGAGAAGAGCCTTTTGCAGTTTGCACCGCTTGAGGAGGGACCACAGTCAGAATACTTCGGTTTGAATTTTACCTCTTCTTATACCCATTGTTATTACTGCTGTATTATTGCATGTGCATGGAATGTAGGTATATGACCAGTTGGATTACTTATAATATTAGGCACTTACAGTAGCATTCATTCTATTATACATTAGGTTGGTTTCTCACCCCAATACTCTTTGATGCTTTAGATCCTGGCAGGGCAGGAGGAGTGGACGGCTCTCCCTGCCCCTTCTGCCTGCCAGGATCTAAAGCCTTGAAGAGGCTTCATGAGGGGCCAACTTCAGCCCTCAGATGTTTTGGACTTCAACTCCCACCATTCCTCACAGCCTCAGGCCTCTTCCTTTTCTCTCAGCCTGGGCAAACTTGGGCCCTCGCTCCCTCAGGATCGGGGTGAGAGAGGCAGCGAGGAGCGAGGGGGCTCCTCCTCCTTTTTTTGGCTGCTTCCAAGAATAGAATACCCCCCTCCCTCCTTCCTATTTGGAGAGTCCCATCTAGAATTCAGTGTGATTTATTCAAGTTTTGGCCTACAACTCCCAGAAATCCCAGCCAATTTACTAGCTGTTAGGATTTCTGGGAGTTGTAGGCCAAAACCATCTGGAATGCGCATGCGTTGGCATACGAACTACTAAAGAATTTTGTTAGTAATTAAGTTACATTTTAGAACTTTTTGGAAAATTTTTTGTAAGTTTTTCTTTTACTAATAAAAAAATCTCTCCCCCCCCCCCCCCCATTTGATTTTAGATTCGCGATTTTTGGGTTCGAAACCATGCCTAGCAGATAGTGGAAATAGGTCCTATCACAGAAAAATATGCAATTATTTTACTAGTTATTTGTAAAGGTCTTTAAATTATAAGATGATCATGAGTACAGCTACACTGACCACTTAGGTCAGTGCACAAAGCAGTCGGCCCACAATAGCAAAATACCACATAGGGCTGATCCATATTAATCTGGTACAGAGCTGCTTAATGTGGCTTTATCCCCAAATTATACTAATTCAGGGGATAGGGGAATCCAGAAGCAGGACTCAGGCTGATCCCCAAATTAGGGCTTGTTAAAACAGCTGGGTCAGGTTTTAGACAAGCCACAGTCCTTGCTTCTGATCTACATGCAGCAAGTAAAAGGCAGTAAAAACCCTCTTATTGGTATGTTAAATTTCTGTAGTTTCGGTTGCCCATGGCTGCCATTACAATACAATGCTTCTGCTGGAAGTAGACCTCCAACTTCCATTTTGTTGTGTGACAAGCAACAAAAGGAAAGTTCGGAATTGATTCATTTCCCCTCCTTCAATATGATAGCAGATAAAGGGGGAGGCGGGTCCTCCTAGCCATTGGAAGAAAAAACATAGGGATTTAGAATTTTTTTACTATACAATCAGTCTGTGTGTGGCCGATGTACAACAAACAATATTACAAAGTAAAGTTTGTTTGCAAAGTAAACAAGAATAATTATGATGCATCAAAAATATATAATTTTGGAGAACTGGGCCCCAAATTAGTGAGAATATGGTTGCCTAAACAATAGGAAGTAAGGTGATCTTACCTGCATATACGTAGATCTGTTTGAATGCAAACATGCATTTAATGCAATGTATTGTCAAAGGCTTCCATGGCTGGAATCACTGGGTTGTTGCAAGTTTTTCGGGCTATATGGCCATGTTCTAGAAGCATTCCCTCCTGACATTTCGCCTGCATCTATGGCAAGCATCCTCAGAGGTTGTGAGGTCACAACCTCTGAGGATGCTTGCCATAGATGCAGGCGAAACGTCAGGAGAGAATGCTTTAGAACATGGCCATATAGTCCGAAAAACCTGCAACAACCCATTTAATGCAATATTTGTCAAAATAAAATGTAGCTGTTAAAAGCAAAATAGAAATTTGATTTTAATATTTAATTTAAATATTAAATAATTTACAGAAGAGCCCATTCACACCATGCAATTATTGCATTAAATTTATGTGGTGACTGCTATGCCTTTCTTCTATGGAAACCTGGTGTTACTAGCATGGCCAAAGTGTAACTCCCTGCCTGAGGATTGTAAAGGTCCCAATTCCAAGAATCCATAGAATATTGTCATGGCAGTTAGTGTGGAGAAATGGCTCCAGATCATCTTATAAATCTCTTTAAAATTACCCAGATAAGCTTTCAGGAGATGACATTTTACATTTAGAAACTCTTTCAGCCTCCTATATTTATAGAGAGGCAAAAATCTTTTCCCTCCCAGTGATATATAGTAACTTCCATTCCAGCATTGCAGTGTGTTTGCCATTTAAAAGAGATAAATAGGTGCTGAACCTATTTTCAAATAAGGATTCAGCACGCTGGAAACCTGCTTTAAAGCCTAGAATAAAACCGAGAGTAGATTCATCACCTTCCATAACACTGAAACCATCAACTGTTACTTCTGTATCTTAGTTGCTATTATCTTTGCACAAAGGGTGGTAATAAACGGACATTTCTCTGGGTGGAAAGAGGTGAGAAGTGGCGTACCCCAAGGTTCAGTTTTGGGTCCGTTACTTTTTAATTTATTCATTAATGATCTGGATGTAGGAGTGAATTCTGAGGTAGCAAAGTTTGCAGACGACACTAAATTGTTCAGGGTAGTCAAAAATGAAACTGATTGTAAAGAGCTCCAGAAAGATCTCTCGAAATTGAGTGAATGGGCAACGAAGTGGCAAATGCATTTTAACCTAAACAAGTGTAAAGTCATGCACATCGGGGCAAAGAACCCCAACTACACCTACAAATTGATGGGATCAAAGCTTTCTGAGACAAACCAGGAAAGGGATCTTGGGGTTTTGGTGGACAGCTCAATGAAGATGGCAACCCAGTGCGCTGCAGCAGTGAAAAAAGCAAATTCTATGCTTGGCTTGATCAGGAAGGGAATCGAAAATAGGTCAGCAAATGTTGTATTACCTCTCTACAAATCGATGGTAAGGCCACTGTCAGGAATGGAATCTCTATGCCTTGGGCCAGAGTAGATTCCACTCTGCCATGAGTGGGATGATGTTCAGCTGAGTCAGAAGGATAGGACTGCAGCCATGAACTTTGCTCCACTTCTCTGCTGAGGATCACAATGGGTTTGTGAACTTTGCTCCAGTTACCAGGAGGATATGAAGTAATATCCAAGAGGACTCTGGGTGGGAAAAGGATTACTGGGTATGCTGAGTCAGGGTGGCTGATGTAATCTTTACAGGATGTTGCATAGGGAGGGGTTGGTATTTAAGGATTGTGGTGGATGGGTTCGGTGTCTTAGCTTTACAAGTTTGCTGTACTACAATAAATCACCATTGGAAGACGAAGGACTTTTGGCGTGTCTTTTCTGGTCGAATTGGAGTTCCTGACAGCCACATTTAGAGTACTGTGTACAATTCTGGTCTCCGCACCTTAAGAAGGATATAACGGAACTGGAAAAGGTACAGAAAAGGGCAACAAGAATGATCCAAGGGATGGAGCGGCTCCCTTATGAAACTAGGCTGCAATGCCTTGGTCTTTTCAGCCTTGAAAGACGGCGTCTAAGAGGTGACTTGATCGAAGTGTATAAAATCATGCATGGGATAGAAAAGGTGAATAAAGAAAAACTATTTTCTTTGTCACAAAACACTAGGACTAGAGGGCACTCCCTGAAGCTCCAAGGTAGGAAAATTAGGACTAATAAAGGGAAATATTTCTTCACCCAGAGGGTCATTGGGTTATGGAACTCACTTCCAGAAGAGGTTGTGACAGCTGTCAGCCTGAACAACTTCAAGGCAGGATTAGACAGATTCATGGATACCAAGTGTATCGGTAGTTACTGAAAAGGACATTCAAGTGCCACCTCGGGTTGGTTGAGGTAGACAGGATTTCCCTGGGTACTGGTTGTGGGGGTCGGGAGCAGGTCAGGTTTTGCCCTCCCTTCTGCTCGAGATCCCCGGGTACAACTGGTGGGCCACTGTGTGATACAGAATGCTGGACTAGATGGGCTGAGGTCCGATTCAGCATGGCTCTTCTTATGTTCTTATGTTCTTAATTGCTTTGCATAATTTGATTTTTAAAAATTGCAGAAACAATTTCCTCTTTTTGGGGATTCAAACCTGTTACCCTTCAGGGTCATAGTTGCGGCAAGTCAGGTCATCAATAAAAACAAACTTTCTATTAGGAAAGGAGCCACAAAAGGATGTGTGTATTCTCCAAAAATATGAGGGGCAAGCATTTATTAAAAAACTGACGTACATAAAAGAAGCGTTCCTGGTTGTGAAAGCTTAAAATATTCAGAATAGGGATAAGTTTTTCGTGGGCAATGATATTCTCATTTATTTGTGGAAATTACTTGGTTCTCTTTCATTTTTTGGATGGGAGGGTTGTGAAGGTAATTTCTGTGACTATGGCAGATATCATTGAGTTTTAATGGGCAAGATGCCTGCAAAAGGTCAGGTTTTTAAATGAAATTTTCAAGAGCGAAGTTAATTAGGAATAAACAAATTAGTTTTATGTCATATCAAAGTCACAGTATGTGGAAAATACGATGGCAGAGGAAACATTCAGCATTTCTCAAACAAGTAGCCAATGCTGCAGCTTCCCATAGCCTATAGACACCACGGAAACCCTTGTAAATATATCTATCTCTAGAAGTGAACTTTTTTCCTAATTTGGTGCCTAAAACATTTAGTTACTTAACAGTTGAAAGGCCATACCCATCTCTAAACAACACCAACTATGCCCATCCCTGAAGAAATCAGATCTAGACACAGTGTTACATGCCTTTGTTACATCCCAGTTGGACTACTGTAATGCACTTTACATGGGGCTACCTTTGAAAAGTGCTCAGAAACTTCAATTGATCCAAATAGCAGTAGCCAGACTGCTAACTGGGGCTGGCTACAAGTAGCAGACAACTCTTCTGTTACAACAACTCCACTGGTTGCCAACATGTTTCCGGGCACAATTCAAAGTCTTGGCTTTGACCTACATTCCAGTCCAGGTTATCTGAAGTACTACAGCTGGTAGACATCAACAATCAACTGTTTTTGTCCTTTGAATACTGGACTTCATTTCTCAGAAGTCCTCCCCGTAACTCAATATGGGTGAGCTTTCTGGGAGTTGAAGTGTGTAGAGATATGTGTGTGTGCATATAGTTGTGTGTATTTGTGCATACACGCGTGCGCGCACACAGAATCCATCCCGCACAAGTTCCCAGCAGCCCAGCAGAGGTGCCTCCATGTTGCAGACTCAGTGCCCCGAGTCCCAGGCAGCCAAGAGGGAAAAGAAAGGAAGGGGGTGGATCTGGAGGAGGGTCTCTTCCCCCCCCCTCTCTTTCAGTCCTTCCTTTCTTCCTTCCTTTCTCCACTCCCTCTCCTGTTGGGCTTTTGTAAATGCCCAAGCCACAATGCAATGGATGGATGGATGGATGGATGGATGGATGGATGGAGGGAGGGAGGGAGGGAAGGAGGGAGGGAGGGAAGGGAGGGAGGAGGGAAAGAGGGAAGGAGGGAAAGAGGGAAAGAGGGAAGGAAAGTAGGTAGCACCTCTAGCAGGAAGAGCACGCTGACTCTAGGTGTGATGATGATGAGGATGAAGAGGGGGAAATAAAATAAATCCGGGGCAAGGAAGGCAGGTGTGCATGCACCCACCTCTCTTTCTCTCTCAGCCTGCAAGGAGAAGGTAGCTAGAGGCCACAGCAGGTGGGCTTGGAGGAGGCCTGTGTATACAGCTGCAGGTTGAGTGGCCCACTGCTTCTGAAATGCTTTGGACCAGAAGTGTTTGGGAAGGGAGAGGCAGCGGGTAGCAAGAGGGATATACGGGCCACTTTTCCCTCCCTCTCTCAAGCGACCTCTCTCTCAGATATTTGGTTTTTTTCCCTCGTGCAGGTGGGGGTGGAGCCATGCGGTGTCATTTTAATGCATGTACTGTATAGTCATTTAGCTTTGTGGGGTTTTTTAATCCTTTGGGGGGGGGTTATGAGTGATGATAACTCATTGATCTGTTAGAGGTGTAGTGTCCAAATTTCATGTCAATTCATTGAGTGGTTTTGAGTTATGTTAATCCCACAAATGAACATTACATTTTTATTTATATAGATTTTAATCTGCATTTTACCTTTTTATATATGTCATATGTATTTAATAGTATTCTGTTTTCTCATGTTGTAGCCCGCCCTGAGCCATGAGGAGAAGCGGTGAAATAATAATAATAATTCTTATGATGTCCTTGTCTGAGCACATTCTGTTTCCATCCTATCCCTACCCAACCAAATAATTTTCAGTGCTGGGATCCACATTATTTTTCTTTGCTGGTTTTGTTTAATGTTATAAGAACTCACCTCTAAATTTATACCAGGCAAAAAAGCAAGGATATTATTACCTCTGGTGACAAACATGGGTTAATTTTCAGCAATGTCCTATTGGCAAACCTTTAATAGAATGAGCAGCTCTACTATCAGATGTCAGATAAAAGGATTGTCATATCTAAAGCTTATTTTCATTGCTGATCCAGTATAATAACACCAGCTTCCGGGATGTTCCTGTTATATTCCATTGCCTTCTTCATTGTTAGTCATACTAGCTGGTGCATAAAATTCAATTATTTCAACGCTGTTTAGTGTTTAGTGTGCCTTTATGACAGAGAAAAACACTAGATGTGTGTTTATATTGCATATCATCTACTAAATTAACCCTTTTAAGATGGCTGGGTGGCCTCTTCAAAGCTTGAAAGCTTTCAGGTTAGGGTTTGGTTCCCCCAATGTTTTGTATGGTAGCACTGGGCATATTCCTGCAACTTAGTCCATGAACATTTAAGTTAAAGTGTTTGAATTAAAACAAAATTCATTCAATTCATTACAGGCATAATAGATCCAAATACATCTTACAATAATGCACTTTGGAATCACAAAGATAATAGTCCTTTTCCACCCAGCTGTAGCACCTGTGTCAGTGCAAGAAAGTATATACCAAGGAAACTCAAGTCATTTCATAAAAATTGACAGCACAGGCCCTTAATGTAGGAGCAGATTTGATCTTTCATGTTGCTTTTTAAGTTCTATAGAGGAAAATCAATGATTTCAGGCAGATCCGGATGAGCAAAATCTAACTTCTAGCCTTCCATGGACAGAAACCTCTACTGTGTTTCTCTAACATTATTTATTTGCATTAACTTTGAACATATACAGGCCACCTATAAGGTTAAAAGGAACTTTTCAGTGCAACTTTAAATCAAAACAGAACAGAACAAAACAAACAAGAATGCGATGTTCTTGATATAAACAGGTCCCAGAGCAAAGCAAAGGTTGAATTCTCCGTAGAGGCCATTATTACTAGACTGTCATACTTCTGCTATATGATGGGAAGACATCACTCATTAGTAAAGGCAATAATACTTCATAAGGTACAAGGCAGTAGGAAAAGAGGAAGACAACATTACAGATAAATAGACTTTTATCAAAGAAGCCATGGCTCTAAGTCTGCAATACCTGAGCAGATCTGTTGACTTTCATTCGTAAGATCACCATAATCCAAAGTCAACTTGATGGCAGTTAACAACAAAATTAATATTTTAACATTAATACAGAAACACAAACTATTGGTGAGAGCCAGCAATAACAGTGACATTCAAAAACATTCTGCCTCAAAAGATAGTAAACACCAATAAATATTTTTTAAATCAACTACTGTCAATTCAATCTTCTTATTTATTCATTCATTCATTTATTTTTAAAATATGGGTTAAGAATTGCCTGACAGTCTCCAATGACAGGGCTGACTGAGTCTAACTGGCTATGCTTTCATCGGGAATGATTTCTCCCTTGCCCCTCAACTTAGTTCTTACCGATTGGCCAACATGAAAAATTGAGTTTGGAAATGAAATGGCATCTAGCACGATTCTAGTTATAACACAAACCATGCTAGCATGGCTTCAAGTCATGCTATTATTAGGCACCCACATTCTGTACTCTGAATGTATTAAACTAGTCAAATTTAAATGGCACTAGGGAATCAAGGACAAAACTTCTTATTCAGATAGAATCAATATTAGTATTAAATCAAGGGTGTGTGATCCATTGGGGATTTTAACCTACATGTGGTTTGTGTGTATGTTGTTATATGTATTTTAATACTGTTTTAATACTCTTGTACCACACCTCGAGCATCAAGAGGAGAGGTGGGTAATAAATCTAGGGTATTGGTATTGTTGTTATTGTTATTGTCATTGTATTCCATCAAAACCCAGTTTTCTTCATATTTCCATACGGAGTGTTCCTATTAAAATTACCATGATTTTATCTGGTTTAAGTATCATCTTGTTCAACCTCATTCAGCCCAAACATTGGCTTCAGACTCTGACTTCTATGACCATATCATAGGATTTTCTTGAGATTTATTCAGAGGGTTTGTCAGTGTCTCCTTAGGATAAAGTAAGACTTGCTCAGGGTCACCCAGAAGATTTCCATGACCCAATTTAAACCCTGGTCTCCTGGAATCTTTATCCAACAGTTAAACTGCTACAATAAATCATATGCAGATGAAAAGCCCTCCCTCTATTTCAACTGCTTATTAAAATGGACTGAGTGACTTATGTACCTGTAGGGAGTAGGAGTCAAACATCCTCTGGCAATGACTTGTATGGCAAGTGAGCCCCCAGTCCTCCACTCAGCTGAACAAATGCTGTTCTATTCCAACTTATTTCTTTCAAAAGCTAGGAAGAGAGAAGCAAAATTCAAAGCTGGATGTGGCTTGAACCAAACGATTAAACTACTGTGGCCTTCCAGAGGTGTCACAGTTGTGATAAGTCCTGTTTAAACTTTAGCCAAAGCTAAACATCAAATGTCAACAGTAACTTATGCCCAAAGTCTCTACAACACAGTAGACAAGTGCCTAATCAAGAAATCACGTCAAAGCTGTGATGCAAGGAAGGTGGGAATGTTTTACATTTCCAATTCCCATCCTAGCCAAAGACCTTTGAAATCATTTCTTTCCAGCTAGTTAAAACTGGTATTCTAAACCTAAAGAATCAATATATGATGACTTTTAGAACTATTACCATCAATCTAACTTTCATTCAAATTCTTCAACATTTAATAATCTCGCTCCAAGTTGTGTTTTCTTACAGGTAGAATCATGCAACAAATACTTATTCCTGAATGCACATCATGTTTTTTATGTCCACTCAAATATTTTACACATTAAGAGTTTTAAAAGCTTGCTTGATGCATTTTCTGCATTTTGATCAGCTGATAAAGGAATTTTGTGGATTTTGAATTTTGCTGCATTACTAACAAGGCTACTTTTATACATCCACTAATTCCCAACTGAAACTTATCTCCATTATGAATACAGTACAATTATCATTTTTTTTCTAAATAAAAAGGGATGTGAAGTAATGCTACATTTCATAAGGCCATATATAACTGTCATACCACTGTGCCCTAAGATATGTGCAAAAATCATACATCAAAGAGAGTTTAAAGCAGTTGTAAAATCTCACCTAATTTGTGATTTGCAACATTGCCCAATTGAATGCATAATTGTGCATTTGCATGTGAACTGTACAGGAATAACCATGCACAATGCATATGTGCATCCATGTATATTAATGCACAATGAACAGCTATGGACAACTTCCTCTGCAACCTTCAGTTGAATACTGCTGTACACTTCTGGCCAAAACATCTGACCACTTCCATAGAGTAGCTTATAATGCTGAAAGCATTAACAGGATTCTGATGAATGTATTTCAGATGTTTGCATAGTTCTGATGTATAAATCTCTTTCTAACAAGCATCAAATAAACAGCACATATTACAGTAAGAGTGATGTCAATTCAGAGTTAAAAGGGAAAAAAACATAAGAAAAAAGAGGGAAGGACTATCCAATAATAATTTTTTAAAAGCTGTTGTGTAATTGCAATTGCAAGCACAAGCTGTTATTTTGCAATCAAATGTACAGCCTTCTTTCTCCCCTCCTCTTTTTCCCTTCTCCCCTTCTCTCTATCAGTCTTGGCTATGTAGGTGGGAGCTAAATGACTACTAAAAAGGTCATCTTGAAGCTTCGGTATCCATTGCCCAATTGATTGCCTATCTGTGGGAGACAGAGTAAGTACAATCAATGCACATATATTTACTCTGTCCTAAAGGTATACTGGATTTTGATCAGAAAATAAAAGTTTGTAGTCAGTAGTTCATCTGCAGTTGACAGTGGCTGCAAACCAATATGGGTTGGAATAATTGTAGTAACAACCCATCATTGTTGATGTTTTTCTATTTGAGCCCTAGGATTTTCAAGTAGTTGTCTGCTATGAATTATAGACTCAAACAATCTTTTATGGATACATGAAATCAAGTAGCATATGATACAACCTTACCCTAGAGTTTGTGCATTTTGGCTAGACCTCAATCCATTTCTGCTACCCAAATTCTGGAAAGAGGGGTGTTCCATTTTTGTGTCTCTCTCAAAAACAGAAAGCCAGCCAATTAGCTGATTTCAGTCTGCAGCCCAAAAATGCTGCTCAATTTGGCCCATTGGGAGCAATGGGGGGGCTTCATGGGCTCCCCCTCCCGCTATTTTCAGGAGTATCAGGATGAAAATGGACACACTTGGAGGACACATCTACCAGTACCAGCCCACTAAGTTTTAGAACATTTGGGATATACCCTGAGTTTTAGGATTTTTTATTTCTTTCTAGAAATAAAATCTAGAAAATTCCCTGCTGGCCCTGCCCTGAAACTTCTCCAGGAGTAGCGGCAGGGTAGTATCATTCCTTCCTTCCAAATGTCAAAGATGCATCTCTACATTACACAGCCCACCCACTATTACACTTTCTTTACTAATAAAAACACTTTTTCTTCCAAAGCTTTTTTTTTGTTCTCACAACATACTGGAAGAGGACAGCAGCCCACCATCAACAAGCAAGCAAGCTTGCCCCCTTATTAGATAGGTCCTGTTGGTTTCCACATAAGCCCAACACTTTTGTTATTCTTGTTATTATAAGTCGGTGGCTGCAGCCAGATGATTATGATTTCTATGATTATTATTTATTCCTTGAAATTAAGAAGGCAGAGAGATTGTGAATGATAGGTTTGGTCTAAGGCAGGTAGAACTTTGTTTCTTTGCTGGAACAATCCTCTTGAAGAGTATTATATTAACAACACTAAACTTTTATGATTTTGATTATTATTGATTGAAATTAAGAAGGCTGAGAGTACAGGGAGAAAGAACTTGTTTGCAAATGAATGAAAATGTATTGTTGGTAAGTTTAGGGAGGGAGAGACGTAGTCATTTTCTGAGAATGAGGCTTTGCTTTTTGCTGGAATTATTATTATCAATAAAATTATCTTTTAAAAATGATTTCTAAAGAAGGAGAGGGGGGAGAAAAACTATAAGGAGAGGAGAGAAGGGGAGAAACTAAAGGCTGACACAAGGCTCAGAGCCACCCTAAAGAAAAGCACACCCACCCCAAAGAAGACCCCAAACGCACCCACCCACCCACACTTTTCCAACTCCCAGTATCACTAAATAAAATCAATCAAAAAAATAAATGAAAATCAATAAGATTAAATTCTAGAAGCCAAGTCAAGCCAAAAACTAAAGCAGCAGAGCTGTGAGCAAGTGGCAAGATAGCACCTCTCAGAGTCTGGACACAACTGAGCACAATGAAGGCATTTGCCCATTAAATAGACACAGCTTACGTCATGGCGTTCTTCTACTCTGATTGACCTAACAAGCAAATCCCATGTGAGCATGTGGCAGCCTCTCCATGCACTGTGGACTCCTGAATAGAAGGGAAGAAGCCATGCCCAGCAGCAGTGTGGGCTGTTTTGGGTGAAGAAAACATGGCAACTGGGCCCTTGCCATTACGATCAGCCAAAGAAACCAAAGAGAAACAGCTAAAATAGATTCATGCAGAAGTTTATTGGATATTGGACATACAAAGCCTACATCAGCAAACTAATCAAAAGTTTTAGAACAGGAGTGGGAATCATAGAGTTGGAAGAGGACAAAAGGTACATCTAATCCAATATCCTGACCTGCAGAAATACACAATTAACCCGTTGCCCTCCAGAAGTAGTGGAACTCCAACTACCAGCAGATGAATCAAGATCAGACTTTGAAAAAGTTATTTATAGAAGTGCAAAGGTTATTTCTCTCATGGGAGAGAAGGACCTGGAGCAGGAGTCGTGTTTAACCCAGTTTGGAAGCGGATTTCTTCCTTCCCGCGTCAGACTGATGTTTTTTTTGCAGATTTTCGCACATTTATTTATTTATTTATTTATTTATTATTCGGGCTTCTATGCCGCCGACTCCCTGAGGCTCGCGGCGGCTTACAGGAGCCGAAGGGCACAGTAAAATACAGGCAATAAGCAGTTAAAAACAATTAAAACAACAGCAGTATAGTAATTAATAACACAGTTAACACAATGAACAGCACATCATCCTCAGAAGAACGAATAGATGGCGGGGCATGGGCAGGACTTACTCACCAAAGGCCTGCTTAAACAGGTATGTTTTACAGGCCCGTCTAAACGGGAGCAAGTCCTTCATAGCCCGAGTTCCGGCCGGAAGGGCGTTCCACAGCTTAGGTGCTATGACAGAGAACGCCCTCCGGCGGGTAGCAGTCAGCCTTGCGAGTTTAGCTGAAGGTATCTCCAGGAGATTGGAGTCCTCAGACCGAAGTGATCTCGGAGGGCAATATGGGGTGAGACGGTCCCTCAAATACGCTGGCCCCAGGCCGTGTAAGGCCTTAAAGGTGAGGACCAACACTTTGAAGGTGATCCGGTGCTCAATTGGCAGCCAGTGCAGATCCTGCAAAACAGCTGTTATGTGGGCGCCAGCTGGCGTGCCAGACAGGAGCCGGGCGGCAGTGTTCTGCACTAGCCTGAGCTTCCGGGTCACCGACAGAGGAAGGCCAACGTAGAGCGCGTTGCAGTAATCCAGCCTTGAGATGACTGTGGCTTGGATCACCGTGGCCAGATCGTTCCGGGAGATAGGGGTCAGCCTCCTTGCCTGTCGCAGATGAAAAAAGTGATCTTGCTGACCGCAGAGACCTGGGCCTCCATGGTCAGCTGGGAGTCCAAATGGACCCCCAGGCTCTTTACGGAAGGCGATGGGCATTACACCGCACCGTCCAGGCTCAGAAGCTGGACATTAACATCACCCGGGCGACCCAGCCACAAGATCTCCGTCTTCGCCGGATTCACCCTCAACCTACTGGCTCGCAGCCATCCAGTAACGGCTTCGAGGCAGTGTTGGAAATTATCGGGGACAGAACCCGGCCTGCCCTCCATCCTCAGAATGAGCTGGGTGTCGTCAGCGTACTGGTGACACTCCAGCCCATAACTCCGCACCAGCTGTGCAAGCGGCTGCATGTAGATGTTAAATAACAGAGGGGAGAGAATGGCCCCTGGGGACCCCACAGAGTAGTGGGGAGCCCTCGGAGACCACCTCGCCCCTCCTCACACGCTGAGACCGCTGGTGGAGGAAGGAGGTCAGCCATTTAAGGGCTGTCCCCCTCACTCCAGCCACAGCCAGGCGGTGGATCAATAGATTGTGGTCGACTGTGTCAAACGCTGCCGTGAGGTCCAATAACACGAGCAGCGCAGACCCGCCTTGGTCGAGCTGGCAGCGGAGTTGGTCTGTGATGGAGACCAGAACCGTCTCCGTCCCGTGCCCTGAACGGAAGCCGGACTGGAAGGGGTCTAGCCATGTTGCATCATCTAAAAAGGACTGCAACTGCTCAGTTACTGCCCTCTCAACTACCTTCCCCAGGTACGAAAGGTTCGACACTGGTCGGTAGTTGGAGGGAACCGCCGGGTCTAGTGACGGTTTCTTCAGTAATGGAGCTACCACCTCTTTTAAGCACTCTGGAAAGACTCCTTGCTCAAGGGAGTTGCGCAATAGTGGTTACCATTAAATAAGTGATTCCAATATTTCTGAAATTTCAAAGCATTTTTTCTAGAAAATTTCAGAAATCATTTGAGAATTGGATCTTCAGCACCCCCTACATCCAAAACGGGTTTTGAACCATTTTTCTTTGCTCAACCAGGCCTACTACCTACGACCTCTTTGCACAAGGCACTTTTACCCCATTTTGCCACTTTTATCTGTGGCAAGGACAGAGTCTACTATGTGCCATCACACAACGCATGGCAAGCCCTGCCCATAGTGTAAGAGAAGTGCTGAAAGGCATATTGTCAGGCATACAAAACTTCAATGCATGAACTCATTGTGCTTGTTACAAGCATTATTGTCCCAAGTTGCTAACTGAGCAACTGAGGTTATTAGAGAAGATTCCTAAGAGTACCAAGTGAGCCCTGAAATAAGTCGACCTAATATACCTGTTCCAAAAACTTGCAAGCTTATTTATTCATAGGCCAGTCACCTATACTAGATCATAGGCTGAAAATTACTGTGTGATTAATTGGCAGGTTTGTTCCTGAAGCAAGCAGTTAATAAGTTTAGCCAAATTCTTCCTGCTATAACAAAGTCTTCCAAAACTGCAGTTTCCAAAGATTGCACTATGCAACATGATTTTTGTTACTGGGTTATAAATGACATTTCCTAGCTGGTTTTATCATTAAAATCATGGGAAAGGTTTATAAAACTGCAAAATAATTGTTTTCATAGGATATTCTGCATCACATAGTTTGTGTCAACCACAAAAACAAAGTTTCTGGAGTATAACAACTACTTTCAAAGTAAGTAACACAAAATTAAACAGCAAATAACATTTTCAAACCAGGAACAGATTTTTTTTCAAATTTTGTTACATGGTGTTTGCTACATATTTGAAGTTTGATACATACTTTGTACAAAATCCTCATGTGGTGGTTTTGTGTGTACACATACATCTTCTACAGAAAAAATATATTTATGAAGTGTCTGTGTAGAAAATGCTGAAAGTTTTTGCACAAAACTGTGATTTTAGAGCAGAATAGGTACCAAATAGCCATGCTTTTCATTGGTCCAGTTTTTTCTTGTGAAACATGACTGAAGCTCAAGAAAAACTTTAAAAATGTTTCCTAATATTCTTTTCATTCCTACTTGTGAGACTTCAGTTATTGAATGTTACAGCTTTGTAGCATTCAAAGCAACACTCAAAGCAACCTCTTTACTTTAAGGCAAGATCAGGACCATGGAATTACCAATCTTCCAGCAGTGGAAGAGCTTTTATGGTCCCCACCACACATCTATAGTTGAACATAAATGTACAGGAAAAGTTGTTTCATGCCAAGGCAAGTTCAAGGCTTCCTGCTGCCAAAGAGGGAACAGACATTCCTCCCACCCTCAATGAAGGTGCAGAGTCTTCAACTAGCCAAATTATTTTGGCACCTGAGATACATCATCTCAGTGCCTCTCTGCCTTCCTGGTGGTAAAAATGGAAGAATAATAAATTATATGACTAACTGTTTGCTCTCTTCTCATGACATCTACAAATGGTTGCCTGAGGCAACCACCTCACTCCATGTAAGTTTTCCACCTGGGATATGCCCATGTGACTATTCATCCCAAAAACATTGGCCATTCTTTTAGCCTCCCCCACTTCCCATAACTCTGGTTTTAGTTTTCGCTTTATACATATACTTTGTAGAAATAAATCATAGCATTTCAGTCCCCCAAACTTTTCTAAAGAATGCTCTAAGGCATTTTTAAAAGTTATGAGTTGATATCCATCAGGAGGAAGTTTATTTAAATGCACTTTGGAGACCACAGCCTTCAGAGAGATGGCTCATCTCTCATCTCTTACTCCTGATGAGCTGTCTCCAGGCTTTCATTTCCTTCCTCTCTAAACCTGCCCTCTGATTACTGTTGGTTTTGGCTCTAATCTTTTGGGAACAGGCAGGTTGGCCTCTGAAACAGGTGTATTAATCAGACTGATCCAGACCTCTTTACTTGCTTCACTATCCTGTGTGTTACTCCAAAGCTGTGAAAACTTGAGGGTAAGAGTTATGTGTATCTATAGGAGATGTAACAGTGTATGTATGTACTACTATGTAGGTATATCCACACATGCATGGATTTTTTTGCTCTCTTTAAAGCTGCTTAGTGTAGTGTGGAGCCAGGGAAAGGGGAAATTGGAACTGTCAGTGTTGAAACATGTTGGGTCTGAAAAGCACCTTTGGCTCTATTATAAAGTCCTTGACATGGTGTGCTACAACACTGATAAAAAGTGATCTCAGAAAGTGTGGGAAAGTCTGCCAGATTGATTAGGCCTGGCCTCCTTCCTTTGCCCCACTGCATGGTCACCCAGGAATGCTGGCTCTTATTTGCACTGAGTGGTTAAAGTCCTTGCGAAGAATGGGTGGCATTCCACCTGGCCCTCAAGAGGTGATAAATGAGACTTTGGTGTGAGTGTGTGTGTGTGTGTGTGTGTGTGTTTGTGTGTGTGTGTGTGTGTGAGAGAGAGAGAGAGAGAGAGAGAGAGAGAGAGAGAGAGAGAGAAGTATGACTGAGGTACACAGAGATTACTACATAAACTCACAGATAAAGATGTTTAAGGTGAACAAGTTTTAATGCAATGACCATACTTTTATTTTATAATTTCATTTTGCCTGGTCTGGAAGCTGAGCAAAAAGAAGAATCTGAAGAAATAAAAAAAAAGCATGGATATATTAGGCTACCAGCATTTTCATATATTTTGGTATTGTGTGACCCTGGTTTTATGCTTAAAGAATTACAGTTCTTCAGTTCACTGTGTTTCACAATATAACCATAAACATTTTGGTAAAAAAAGTGTGAACATTAACATTATTCCACTTTAAATTGTATGATTCCATGAACTCTGCAGTAGATATACTCCAGTATATCTCCCAGTTTCTGTAACTATAATAAATTAAACAAATAGTTAATGGAATATCAAATAATTATGTCCAAATTCCATATCTAATTTCATAAAATAAAAGATTTTGGGCCAAGGATTTTGGGCATGGCAGGAAGATATCATCTAAAATTTTCCATACTTTGGCTCAGTTATTAATTGAAATGCAGATTGCTCTCAGGATATCAGAAGACAACTAGGATTTGGAGGGGCGGCTATCAAGAAACTAGACAAAATCTTGAATTGTCAAGAAACTCATTGAATACTAAATTCCACACAATTGTATTTATCATTTATTTGAATGATTGTAAAAATTGGACAGGGAAAAAGCTGTCATGGGGAAAAAAATCAGCACAATTGAATTGTGCTAGAAAGAATACCGTGGAATGCTAAACACGCATACCCATACACAAATGAGCCTTAGAGCAAATCAAGGCTGAGTCCACCCTTAAAGCCAAGATGGCTAAACCGAAACTGCCTTATTTTGGCCACATCATGAGAAGGCATGACTCACTAGAAAAAAAGCAATAATGCTTGGGAGGGTAGAATGCAGTAGGAAAAGAGGAAGACCGCATTCCAGATGGATAGACTCCATTAAGGAAGCCATGCTCCATTCATGTGCAAGACCTGAGCAGGGAAGATGACTATAGGGTGACTTGAATGTCTCTTATTTATTGGATCAACATTTTAAAACTGTTAAAGCTAGTGATTTTAAACAAAATCTCATGTCATGAGTGGCATGAGATTTTTTTTAAAGACACACACCTAAGAAAAACAGAAATACCTCCTCCCCCATAAACACACAGTTTAAAAAAAATCTGCTTTAGCCTTTCTGACTCCTGTTAATAGACTACTAGGCAAACTGGCACCTCAGGCATATGACTGGAAAATCGGAAAAGATCAGGAGTACCTACAGACTTTGGAGTGATGCCAGCACATAGTGACCAGATTTATAAATTATATCTCTCTTCTCAAAAAGTCACCCATAGTTTCATGTCTCTGTATATTGACAACAAAAGTGTCTCTCAGATTAGAGGAGAGTGGTGGTGAGAATGTTACATAATATGCCTTCTCTTGCATTTTACTCAAAAAGAGATGTAAACAAGTTAAAAAGACAGAGCTTAATTATCTGATCTGAAGAGCTATAGCTCCCCTGACGACCCTTCTACATGGGCACTAAAATCCAACTTGAAGCCGGTTCACTATTGGGATGCCTACTAAACATACACCTTGATTGCGATATGCAACACATTTCCAGCCAGAATGAACATATTTTAAAACTTAGGGAAAATTCTGGATCAAGCCAGAAATCTCCTGAAGCCCATCAATGTACGAATAATGCAGAGCAGGAATCTGAAAGTAACATGCAGAGTGTTTGTGAGGACAGGGTTAACATGTAAGCAATCAGAGTAAGCAACCAGATACACAGCTTTGCTGGAAGGTACACAAACATCTCCCACAGCATTCCCGTGAGAACACTCATTTTTTTTGCTTTGCTCTTTTTCACTCCACTACTAACTCTCATCAGTCAGGCTGATTTTTCTTAGTGTATCTCAGGGAATGAGTTAGAAAAAAAAGAATTCTGCGATTGAATTGTTAGTAGATCTTTGTGACTACCATCCAAGCTTTCAGCTGGTTCTCAGGGTGCCTCTGTAGTTTCTCTGTGGGGAACTAGGTCTAGTCCATGTCCTAACCCAGTTGAAATGGCTGTGTAAAAGCAGCCAGACTCTAGCAACACTTGGCCCAGATTCAGCAGCTTAAAACATTTTGCTGAGGAACATTAATAACTTTCTTTACTGCTTGCTTCTGTGATCAAGTTAGCTGGAAGACTTTTATTCAAGGTAAGGAACATGGCAGTGAATCAAGTTACCAGGGCCATCTCTAATCTTAGAAATGAAGCCAGATTAGCCCTGGTCAGTACTTGGATGCCACCAACAAGTATCAGGTGCCAGGCTATATTTCAGAGGAAGGAACTGGCAAAGTCATTCTTGATTATTTATTGGCGAAGGTAATTATATGAAATTTCTGAGGAGACTAAGATTGTTGAGGGAGGCCCTGTTCTCAGTCCCACCCCCCTCGCAAGTGTGACTGGTGAGGATGAGAGACAGGGCCTTCACATCTTTGGAACTCCTTCCCCAGTTAAATTAGAAGACTCCTCTCTCCTGACCTTCAAGGGGAAAAAAACTAAAGACATGGCTTTGAGACTAAACTTTTGGTCAGTAAATGAAAGTAGTGCAATAAGACATTATAAATGGCATGACTCGAATCAGCCCTGGAATGGAACCTGGATTGTATGCCTTTAATTGTTGTTTTAATTATTTCTGTTTTAATTGATTTGGGTTTTAATGCATTTGTTTATTTATCAACATGAATATGTGACATTGAACTGTTGCCATTGTAAGGCCACCCTGAGTCCCATTCGGGATGAGAAGGGTGGGATACAAGTGTGGTAAATAAATAAATACCATATCTGAACATATGTAAACAAAACTACATATTGCTGCAACCAATCAAATTAGATCATGCTTAGAGCAAATGAGACCAATGAGCTCTTCATAAGGCCCTTTTGGGCTGTGCTGTTGTGCTGGCAATTGCCAGTGAAAGAGAAGGTGTACAGAGCAACTTATGGCACCCCGCGTGCCCTCCCTCCTTCCCTCATCATATGGAAGGGACGGGAGAGGGTGCTTTGGCAACCTCCCCCCCCCCCCATCAGATGGCAGAAAAGCTGGCAATGTGTGTTGCCCCACAATTCTTTCTGCCATCACATGGCAAAATAGGGAGGAAAGTTAAGTTTGGGTACTGGCTCCAATGGAAACAGTGTTCTCTGATGGAGAAGATGGTCTAACCAGAAAAAGATATATAACTCTGATGGACTTTGGTTACAGCTATATTGAGATAAGGGTAAATAATGATTCAGAGCAGGAATGTAATATGGGGAAAATTAAGAATTGCTTAGCTAAATCCCTTTGTAAAATCATCTTCTAAGAGGTTTTTCATAATGAATGCGATTCCAAATCTGTACCTGTTCTTATCTATTGTTGTACAATGCATCATTTTTTACAGGTATTGGCAAGTAATTTTCAGCATATCATGAGCTAGTACAGGTGGCTGGCCTATGAATCAAAAGGCCCATGGAAATATGAATAAATAAGCTTGCAAGTTTTTGGAACAGGTATATTAGGTCGACTTATTCCAGGGTTAACTTGGTGGTCTTAGGAATCTTCTCTAACAGCCTCAGTTGTTCCATCAGCCACATGGGACAATAATGCTTGTAACAAACAAATGAGCACATGCATGTGAAGTTTTGTATGCCTGACAATGTTATACAAATCTTAAGTTATTAAATAATAGGCAGCAGTCAATGTTTTATTTCACCATCAGTTGAGTCCTTTAAAATCTCATTGCAATTCTGTTGTTCATTACTTTTTTGTCTGTGGAAGGTTTTACAAAGAATTTTGTAAAAATATTCTTCACTCAGAAAATATGCCCTTTGTCACATCAAGTCCAAATGTAGCAGCTCAGAAAAGCAAACAACGATCTCCAGGTTTGACACACTAGAGAGGAATCTGGTCTTGATAGGAGAAAATGACCTATTACATCCTCTTTGCTCTGAATCGTTGTGGTATTTTCCTTTCTCATCCACAACTATGCTTTCAAAATTGCCTCACAATTCCTACCTTCTGCAGTTCAATCAACAAGGTTGGAGAATGGGCCACCCATCCACCCTGCAGCTTCCTCAAAGTGAATTAGTTTCAATGAAGTCATTTGATATTTATCATATGACATTTATCCAAGAATGGTGTGTGCTGTATGAGTACATCATGATTTATGCAAACCAAAAACTGTTACTTCTGCTTTAGTTTTGTCTGCATAACATGACATTTCCAGCAGCATCCCAGTTTTCCAACATTTCCAAACTCATGCAAAGATCTCAGGTAGTTGATTCAGGGCATGTGAGCATCAAAAGTGGTTCAGGAGCATGAAGAAAACATTCATCAAAAATAAACACGATGAGCAAAAATAAGATAGGGAACAGGTTACCAAATCATGAGGGCATTCTGGCTGGTGAGCTAGCTATTATAATGCCATTGTACCATGCATTAAAATACTTTTCTCTTCCACAAGCAGATATGCTGAAACAATGTGCTCAAATCACTCTCTTGCCTTTCAATTTAATTTAATTTAATCTTTATCATATTACTTTATTAAAATATTTTACCTCATTCTGTATACTGAGATCTTAGGGCGGTATATAGCAACAGCTATAATAAACAGATTAAAACAATTAAAAACAGTTAAATAAATTTAAACAGATGAAAACCATACAAAACAAGCAAATAAGTTTAAAATGGTTACAATCATTTAGCACCATGTGCATAAACATTTTGGGACAAATCAGGGCTCAAATCATCTTTCATCATTATCATCATCATGTATATCTCACATTTTCTCCAAGATTGCAATTCACATTAGAAATTATGTTATAATTAAAAACATACTGAAAATTAACATTAAAACCACATTAAACTATTAACCACAATTTTAAAAGATATTTTTAACAAACAAGTTAACTTTAAAATGTAAAACAAGACATTTTTCCTTACACGCAGTTCTTTCCATTCTCTGATTTGGCAATGGAAGGAAATTCTAGCCTCTATTGCAGGGGTCAGGAACCTTTTTGACTCAGAGAGCTATGAAAGCAAAATATTTGGAAATTTATTTCAGTGAAAGCCATATAATATATATAATATATTTTAAGACTGAATTCAACTAAATGAGTACCGTATATACGTACGTACTATGAGAAAAGGATTCCCCTGGCAGAATGATGGGACACTTTAGACCTGGCTCTGCAAAAGGCATGCTCAGGACACTGGGAAGGAAGAGAAGACGGAAGGAAGGGGGAAAGAAAGAGGAAATAAAGAAAAGAGGGGGAGAGGAAGAAAGAAAAGAAGAACAAACTATGGAAAAGGAAGAAAAGAAAAGCAGGAGAGAGACAAGAAGTGGAAAAGAAAGAAGAAAATGGGAAGGGAGGAAAGGAAAGGGTGGGGAAAAGAAAAGAAAGGGAGTGAGGAAAAAGTAAAATAATGAAGGGAAAAGAAGAAAAGAAAGAAGGGGAGAAAGAGGGAAGTGAAAAGAAAGGAAGGAGAAGGAACGTAAGACTTGGGGGAAATGAATAGAAGAGGAAGAAAGGAAGAGGGAGGGAGAATTGAGGAAAGAAGGAAGGGGAGAGAGGGAGGGGAAAGGAATGAGAGAAGGAAAGGATGAAGGCAGAGAAAGGAAGGAAGGAAGAAGAATGAAGGAAGAGGGAGAATGGAGGAAAGAAGGAAGGGGAGAGAGGGAGGGGAAGAAAGGAGAGACGGAAAGGATGAAGGTGGAGAAAGGAAGGAAGGAAGAAGAATGAAGGAAGAGGGAGAATGGAGGAAAGAAGGAAGGGGAGAGAGGGAGGGAAAAGGAAGGAGAGAAGGAGAAGGAAAGCGTGAAGGGGAGAAAGAAAGGAAGGAAGGAAGAGGGAGAATGGAGAATGTGTCACTCCTCCCTGCTGCATGCTGGGAAACCGAGGCCCAGGCTGCTCTGGAGGGCCAGATGCAATCATCATCTGGCTCCCAAGCCAGGCATGTAGCCAGGGGGGGGCTAAGGGGGCTTCAGCCCCCGAAATTCTCAGGGTGGTCCTCGAGAAGGCCTTACTGGTACATTATTTAAACTGTTATGTTTATTCCTATCATGATCTGATCACCATGCTCATTATATCCCACATTAATGTGGTTATTGGGATAACAATACAAAAGGTTTGCTAGGGTAGACCCTCTTCCACCCAGTCTCAGCCCCCCGAACCAAACTCAGCCCCGAATCAAAATCCTGGCTACGGCCCTGTCCCAAGCCATAGGTTCCTGACCCCTGCTCTATAGAAAGGAAGTTCAAAATTACTAGGGCAGTCACTGAGGAGCCCTTATGAACAATACCTGCTGGAAAGATCGTGGAGCTGAGAGAAGGGTCTCTTCTGTGGATCTCAGGATTCAAAAAGGTTCACATGGGAAGATATGATCTGTTAGATTGCCTTTTATAAACAGAGATGCCCTGAGGTCCTCTGTTTTTCCTTGCCCCAATTAAATTGTGCTGGTGTCAACAAGGTATATTTTCCCTTTGATCTGCACATACTCATTATCATATTCTACTCACAGGTCAGCACCTAGCAGAGACAAATAAGTCTATAAAACTCTCTTCAATTAGGAACAACATGTTCAAATGGAGCATTCTCATAGCTCAGCAGAGGCTTGGATGAGGCCTGTTGCATACCATCATATGACTCATAGCAGGCCCTGCCCACATTCCTCCCAAAGTGAGGTGGAAGTGCCAAAAGTGAGGGTAGATGGACTACTCTCACTTTCCTCTCCCTTTTGCCATGTGATGGCAGAAAGGGCAGCAGGGCAACGTGCTTTCTGCCATCTAATGAGGGAGGAAATGGTGCCAATGCACCCTGTCCCGTCCCTACGAGTCTATTTGATGAGGGGAAGAGGGAAGGTGCGCAGAGCACCACAATGTGCCTTCCCTTTTGCTGCACTATGGCCATGTGAAGAGGTCGAAAGACATGAAGCAATGGATTCAAATTGCAAGACCAGAAATTTCACCTAAACATTAAAAATAACTTCCTGGCAGTAAGAGCTGTTCAATCATGTAATACACTTTCTTGGAGTACTGTAGAATTTCTTTCTCTGTGGGCTTTTAAACAGAGACTGGATGACTTTCTATTAGGAGTGTTTTGACTGTGTTTTCCTGCATGACAGGCGGTTGGACAGGATGGTTCTATGATTATACAGGCATTCCCCAAGTTACAAACTTCTGACTTACAAATGACTCATAGTTAAGAATCAGGTGAGGCAACAGGAAGTGAGAGAAATCTACCCCTCAGAAGGGGAATTCACTCCTGAAAGAGTTATCATGGGGGAAAGATGTCTCCACTGAAGCTTTATAATCAATCCTTGTTTTATAATAATAATAATAATAACTTTATTATTTGTGAGTCGCCCTTCTCTATGCTGTCGGGAGCCGATGCCCAAGGCCTTGGGTTTGGCCTGCGGGATCCGGACTCCGACATAGACACAACAAAGATATGACAGCTGGGGTTGTGAGAGGGAACTTTCAGAAGGTTCTCATGTGAATGTGGGGATGTTATTACTTCATGTATCCTGAAGGGTATAAAACCCGGGTGTTGGTGATGGGCTGTATTCTTGGCTTTAACTGTGTTTGGATCCTGTGAATAAACTGCTGTACTTTACCACGGAGTGTGAGTGAATTACTTCGGAGTTCCAGTGGCCTCACAAGAAGCCAAGAATCATCAAGGAGCAATCCCGGGGGAACCGGTGAGGCTCATGTCGGGGGTTGAGGAAGGAGCAGCGGGGGGTTCGGAGGCGCCAGCCCCATCCATGAGTTGGAACCTCACGCCAGAGGAAACCAAGGCGGCGGCCGCCTGGACTTCCACCGACTTGTTTAAAAACCCCATCATGGCAGCGGACAAGCGGAGCACCGCAGCCGTGTCCTTTGGAGAAGGGAGTCTGGAGTTCCCTTCTCCCAGCAGAGTCGCAATTCTGGAGGAGAAGTTTGCGGCTATAGAGACGATGCTCCAGATTATGTCCCGAGTGATCGACCGGCAGGAGCTGGGTGCCATTCAGGAGGAAGGGCTGCGATCATCTTTGGTCCCCCCAGGGGGGAGGACTTCAGCGTTGGCGGGCGACAAGGCGGCGGCGATCGGGCAACAAGGCCCAAGGTGGGCGCTTCCGGAGGCCTGGGCAGTGACCCCAGGGCAGAACGGGAGGCGGAGTTGGAGACCCGAGGCCGGATAGCAGCCAACAGATCGCCGGTCCCGGAACAACCGCCGGGGGCCGGGCGGGGTACACATTCTCCAGGAATGGGAGCCTCGAGAGTGGGAGATGTGGGGAGAGGGCCCCCTCACATGTCGGACCAAGGCCCGGCCCCGTGGTGGGGAAATGCAGCGTGGCCGCCCTAGCGCCGGGAAGACCTGAGGGCTGAGTTCTCTGGAGAAGCAGGTGCAGTGGCGTTTTTCGTGACCACAGTCAGGAACCACATGTTTGATCATGGCCACATGTACCGGAGTGAAGCAAGCAGGGTCCGTACCATCGGGGCACAGATGAGAGGGCGAGCGGCGGATTGGTACGTCCAGTGCCACGATCGGAGGGATCCCTGTTTGGGGAATGTAGGAGCGTTCCTGAGAGCGGTGGAGTGGCGTTTCCGTGACCCATTGGAAAGAGTCAAAGCGAAGGAGGCTCTGAGGGCGCTGATGCAGGGAGCCAAATCCGTGTCCCAGTATGTGGAGGAATTCCAGGGATTGGCCGGGAAAGTGGCAGAGTGGTCGGAGGCAACACTGCTGGAGCTGTTCAAAGACGGATTACGACGTGATATCTTGGAGTGGAGTCTACATCGAGAGGACCCGGGGACCTTGGATGGCTGGATCCGGTTAGCGGGGAATGTGGAAGCCATCCTTGCCCAAGTCCGGAGGAGGAAGACATCGCAGCCGCTGCCGGGAAAGGGGAGGTCCGAAGTCCGGAAGCCAGCACCGCCAGTGAGAGAGAAGCCTGCCGCTGGGAAAGGAGTGCAAAGGGAGATAAAGGGGTCTTGTTTCATTTGAGGGAAACAAGGCCACCGGGCAGCCGCTTGTTGGCAGCGGAAGGGAGCGGAGTCAAAGAAGCCCCAAGCTGTCAGGGGGAGGAGAGCCGAAGGCGAACTGTCGAGATCGCCTTTACCCGAGGATGATGTGGTGAGTGTCGACAAGAAGGGACTCTTTTGCAAACTAGACTTGGAACGAAAAGGGGGGTTTTCAAGTTACCAAGCATTTGTGGACTGCGGGTGCTCACGCAACATCATCTCCCCTAAGGTGACCAAAGCTTTGGAGTGTGGGACTAAGACTCTAGACCAGCCGCTGGACTTTGCCCAACTAGATGGGACAAAAGCGGGGGGAGGGCCATTCTCACTCTCCACTAAAGGACTCAAAGCTCGCATGGGAGAGTGGGAAGGCAAAGTGGATTTTGTGATCGCAGGAGTAGCGGACCACCCGGTAATCCTGGGAATGCCATGGCTCGAGCAAGCCAACCCAGTGATTGATTGGCAAACCAAAACAGTGTCTTTGGGGAAGGCCGTGGAAGAGGTGAAACGAGCACATGGGGGAGGTAGGGATGGATCAGGAAAGGTGGCCCAAGTGGTGGGGAGCGTGCCAAGGGAATATGAGGATTTTGCAGATGTGTTTAACCCGGAGGGGGCAAGTAAGATTCCTCCTAAGCGTAATGTAGAATGTGCAATACATTTGAAAGGAGGGGAGCCACTCCCAAAGCCGAAGATCTACCCCATGTCCCGAAACGAGCAAGAGGCACTCAGAGAACATATCGATACCAATTTAAGAAAAGGGTTCATAGAGCCGTCAGAATCTCCCATTGCAGCCCCCGTATTATTTAGAAGAAAAAAGGATAGGGGGTTGCGGCTCTGTACGGATTACAGAGGGCTCAATGCGGTGAGCACCACAAACAAGTACCCAATCCCTTTAATTAAGGATTTAATTGGAAAGTTGGGTGGAGGCAAATGGTTTACAAAACTTGATTTGATTGACGCGTTCCATATGGTCCGTGTCAAACTTAGCGACCGTTGGAAAACGGCATTCGCATGCTCATTGGGATTATTTCAATGGACCGTGATGCCTTTCAGATTGTCCGGCTCCCCAGGGCTTTTTATGCAATTAATTAATGAAGTCTTGCACCCCCTCCTGTATAAAGGTGTTTACGTGTATTTAGATGACATTGTTATTGTGTCGGGGAACCTAAAAGAACATGTCCGAATGGTACGGGAAGTACTGCAAAGGTTAAGGGAGGCGAAGCTATTCGTGAAGCTTAGCAAATGTGAGTTCCACAGGGAACAAATAGACTTTCTGGGTTATCGTATCTCTCGAGAGGGGATTTCAATGGATCCGCAAAAGGTGGAAGACGTCAGGAAATGGGAAGCACCAAGAACAAGGAAGCAGCTGCAATCGTTCTTGGGCTTTGCAAACTTTTATAGAAACTTCATAAAAGATTTCGCATCCCTTTCACTTCCTTTAACGGAATTACTTAAAACAAAAGGTAGAGGAGAGACCAGAAAAGTGAAGTCCCCTGGGGCAAGGCTGAGATGGACGGGGGAATGTCAGCGGGCGTTTGAAACCCTTAAAGAGGCGTTCACAAAGGAGCCGGTGCTAGCGCACCCAGATGTGGACAAACAATTCATTTTACACTGTGATGCATCAGACTGGGCATACGGGGGAGTTTTGTTTCAAAAGGATGAACAGGGTAGGTTGAGGCCCTGTGCTTACATTTCCCGGAAGTTTAATGGGACGAAAAGGAAGTGGCCAGTGTGGGAGAAGGAGGCGTTTGCAGTGAAATTCGCACTCCAAACATGGAGGCACTTCCTAGAGGGAGCGGTAGTCCCATTTCAAGTGTGGAGCGACCATCGAAACCTGTTGTACTTAAGGGCTCCCCAGAAGCTGTCACCCAAACAGATTAGGTGGGCTCAGTACTTTTCTAGGTTTGATTTCACACTCCACTTCTTCAAAGGAAAAGATAACGTAGTAGCAGACGCGCTGTCGTGCATGCCAGCTAAGGGCGAGCCCCAAGAAACCGGGAAAGAAAGCATATTCTCAAACAAACAGTGGGGTTTAGCGGTGGAAACCAGAGCCCAGACGATCAAAAAGGAAAAGGAAGTACCCTTAGAAATACAGGGCAAATAGGACTGGGAGGAGGAATTGAAGCGAAGTTACCCCTCCGATGAGTGGTTGCAGCAACATCAGGAAATGGGAAAATTGCAGGGTGGATTCTGGTTCATACATTCCAAGTTATATGTCCCGGCAGTATTAAGGCGCAAGGTTTTAGAAAGATGCCACGATCACAAGAGCTCTGGTCATTGGGGGGTGGGGAAAACCACCTGGTTACTTCGACTCAGGTATTGGTGGCCAAATTTACGGGGAGATGTGAAACGTCATGTGCGGGCTTGCGAAGCATGTGCAATAAACAAGGTACCTACGGGTAGACCAAGGGGGTTAATCCAAGTGGTAGCAGAACCACAGAGGCTGTGGACACACATCAGTACAGATTTTGTGGGAGAGCTACCGCCCAGCAGGGGATATCGATACATCTGGACGGTGTTAGATATGTTTTCAAAGCAAGCCCACTTCATACCGTTACCAAAGCTACCGTCCGCAGAAAAACTCGCAGAGCTGTACATTAAACATATATACAGGCTGCACGGTTGTCCCGAAAGAATCTTGAGTGACAGGGGAGTACAGTTTACGGCAAAGTTCTGGGAACGGTTTGTTGATGCATTGGGGGTGGAACGATGTTTGACGTCTGCGTATCACCCTAGCTGCAATGGAGCCGTAGAACGTGCTCAGAAAACATTGGGTCATTACCTTCGGGTATATACAAATAGCCAACAGAATGATTGGGCCGATTTACTCCCCTTAGCGGAAATGGCATACAACGGCTCCGTTCACAAATCCACAGGGAAAACCCCATTCTCTGTGGTTTATGGACAGGAAGTCGCTCCATTACCCAGGCTTCCTGAGTGGCAGGAAGAAGGACAGGAAAAGGGAGAGAGTTGGACCTCAAAGGCTCAAGCAGACTGGAAAACGGTAACGGGGTGTTAAAAAAGGCACAGAAAGCTTATAAGTATTTTGGTGATCGAAAACGCCAGGAGGGGGAGGAATTTGAAGAGGGGGATTTGGTATGGTTATCCTCCCAGAATATTAAATTGGATGTTCCCTCTAAGAAACTGGGACCGAAATTCTTAGGTCCGTTTCGGATCACACATAAGATAACCCCTGTGACTTACATACTGGCATTACCAAAAGGGTTGGGAAAGGTGCATCCCGCATTTCATTGTAGTTTGTTAAAAAGGTATTATGGGACTGTAGATGCGGGGCCCTGACTTTCCTCCATTGTTTCCACAGGAGGAGGAGGAGGACGTCATGTCGGGAGCCGATGCCCAAGGCCTTGGGTTTGGCCTGCGGGATCCGGACTCCGACATAGACACAACAAAGATATGACAGCTGGGGTTGTGAGAGGGAACTTTCAGAAGGTTCTCATGTGAATGTGGGGATGTTATTACTTCATGTATCCTGAAGGGTATGAAACCCGGGTGTTGGTGATGGGCTGTATTCTTGGCTTTAACTGTGTTTGGATCCTGTGAATAAACTGCTGTACTTTACCACGGAGTGTGAGTGAATTACTTTGGAGTTCCAGTGGCCTCACACAATGCTATCCAAAACACACACATCCCTTGTGTGTGTATCCGAATGTATCTCTCCCTATGAACCATCTAGGAGTTTAAGATCATCTGGGGAGGCCCTGCTCTTGGTCCCACCTTCTATATTTTACAATTTAAACAAATATAAGGCAGAATATTAATATGATACATGTTTTCATCCTTTAATATTGAAACTTCTGAGTTAAATTGAGCCAGATAATACACTCTTTTTAGAGAAAATATTTCAAAAACCTATCATCTCTTAGTTCATTCAAGCAGAATTATTTTCAGGATTATTAAAGCACTTTATTTATTTCTCCATTAACAGTCCTCCAAAATTATTAGGATGCTGTTTGTGAAAGGGACCAAAAGAGGGAAGCAAAGGAGGGAAATGAAGATATCACAGTTGGGTCTTTTCCAAACCTAATAAACCAATTCCCTCTTATAGAAAAAAGGTCCATGTGCAAATATTACCTTCAATAGACAGTCTTCATAATCATCATCAGCCTCTGAGCAAGGCCTCGTTTATTTACTGAGTCTTTGTTAGTAACTCTGTTTTCCTTCCCCCTGCAACTGACAATCCAGAATATGTGAAGGTGATAAAGGGTGATCTCTTTGCATCCAGGCTCTACATGGATGCAGCTGGGAATGGAATCTGAGAACCAAAGCATGAGCTTTAAAATACATGGGTTTGGCAGTTTACCTCCAATGTTTGTCCCAAAATTTTACAGAGAAGGTAGAAATTAAACTGAGAAATCTCCCATGCCCTTGCCTGAGCTGATAAGTCTATCATCCAAATGTCAGCCATGGGCTCTCTTCGTCTCCTTACACTTTGAGAAATCCTCGCCATTTGTAGGAATTTTTCAAAGCTCTTCCATTCTCCTTCCCCACTATGTTTACTGGGCAATATAATCACCTCAAGCTGTGGAAAAGTTAAACTACAGAGCTCGCAGAAGTTATGGTACAGTTTTGGATGACAACACTCAGAATAGCCCAGTAAACCAGCCATGCTAATGGAGAAGAGTGATGGACCACATGAGCAGCATTTTTTCTTATCTTATTTTTAGTTCAAAAATGTTGTTTTTCCTAATCTCTGTGTGGGATGCACATGAACATATTCCATATCAAATCACAGAGTGAAAAGTAATTCAATGTCAATATGAAAAGGAATTTTGTAACACTTTTGAGACTGAGAGAAAGACACTGTAGTGTAAACTCTTATAGATTTAAGGCACATCTACATCTGTCCAGCTACCCTCAAAGGGAGGGGAAGCAAAGCAGCTCTGTGGTGGCTACATAACACATGGAGCTGATTCAGGTTAATGTGGCCTTGAAACATATTAACAAAAGTTTTAGTTTGCTTAAGAGTTTTCCCCAAAAGCAGAAGCAAATCCAGACTCTGGGTCTGTGCAAACATTTGGGTCAGTTCTGATAAGGAACTAACCATAACTGTTTACATGGCCGTTCTATATTCCCCGGGCTTGGATGGCCCCAAACACAGGATGGCACTTACTGCTCCCTCCTGTTCTCGTCATAGCAGCAATCACTGAGTGTGAAATGGCTGGTAGCCTTAACTTACACAAGAGGTGAATCAAAAAGAACAATGTAATAGCAATATAAATTTCCATGGTCAAATTTATATTGCTATTACATTGTTCTTTTTGATTCACCTCTTGTGTATGCTATTGGTGGGTCAGCCTACCTCTATTGTTTATCTGGTAGCCTTAACTTATCAGCTGGAATGATATTGACTAGGGCAGAAGGGTGATTAGAGGAGGAAGGGGGCACAACCCTTTCCCCCCCTTCCTGGGTTGCTCTGACACCTCAGCCAACATCACTCCAGATCTCAAGAAATCATAGAACATTGTTTCAACCTATTTCAAAAATTATAAAAGGAGTGCATGGCATGAGGCAAGCTGATGGTTTCAAATTATTAAAGAGGAACAGTTCTAAGAGATATCAAGCAAAAATAGCTGTGTCTATATTTCAGACCATTAGGCTACGTGTACAAGACACCATACTTCCTGAGGCTGGAGAGTCACCATCCCTCTCCTCTTGGCCACTACAATTTCTCCATCCCGTCACTGCCTCCACCTTGTGTCTCAATGCCTCACTCTCAGGGGACTCTTTCTCAGAGTAAGGCATTGTCGGTGAAATCATAGAATCATACAATAATAGGATTAGAAGATTACAAAGGCCAATCAGCCAATTCTGATTCTGAACACCCAATCAAAACACAAATGATCACAGACACTGCCAATATCAGTCATGAGCCTTCATCTCAGGGAAGTGAGTATAGTATTGTGGTCTCAGCTGTCGAAAGTTGAAAACGAGGCTGAAGTATCTAACACTTCTCTCTGAGTTGCCCAGGGTTTCTCGTCAGGTTTGACATAATTTGGCAAGTACATTATGAATTTCTGTTGGATGAATATGTGTTTGTGTGGGTGAGTGTGTGCATGTGTGTGCCTAGGTTAGGATTTGCCAGAGTTTGCACTAATAGGCCTATAAAGCATGGTGTATTTAATTCTAGCTCAACCTGGGTTTTAATAATTTTTCAACCCAGCTGTTGGCTCTTAGTCATATTTAAGAGCCTCTGGTCATGTTTTAATTGAGTCCTTGTGCAAAAAAGGGTTTCAAATTGGTCTCTTTGGGGGCACTGTGTCCTGTATATGTTCCCTTGTATTCATTTCCTTTTTCCTACATTAAATAATAGCCATGTTTTGAAATGGCACAAGATGGCACTAACCAGAGCTAGGCTGCAAGTGCAGTCCAGAAATGTTTACAAAACCTACAGTGCATTATCTCCTGGTGTATTTCATATACAAATTAAGGTTATAGCACTGGGTAGCCACAGGCTTTACAAGCTGAAGATTCTGATGGGGCTCTCCAATCACATTTGCAAATGAGCTCTTGTTTCCTGCCTGCCATGTTATTTTGTCTCTTTAAATCATTGTCTTAGACTGATGATGCAAAACACTGAGCAGTCCTTAGTTGCCAATGCTCAATGTCATCAACTTCAAGGAATGAATAATTAATATTGAAAGGTGTGATTGCAGTCAAGTGGGATGACTAATCAGCTACTGATTTCTCTCTAATGTCCCAGATCATTTAGAAATCTAATCTCTATAGGGAAACAGAGAATGGATGTAGGATCAGGGAATTGAAGTAGAAACATGCTATCCCATTTCAAATACAAACATGCAGCAATTATACCAGCAAGCCAGTCTCCTCATTATTCATTAAGCAATGTTCTCAGCCTGAGATGAAGTTTTCCCCTGACAGTTGCCTCAGTGCTGCCAAAGCCAGGCACAGGTATGGTATTTCAGTTGCTAGCATACCCTAGCTGGAATCTTCTTGGTGCTTTAAGATGGTTATGATGGGGATTATATCAACATAAGTACTGTTTTATGCGGAGCTCAGGGAGGAATCCAGTACCTCCTTACATGGTGTCTTGTCTCCAACCGCACAACAACAGCCACAAAGGATCAAAGTTTTTCTCCCATCTAGCTTCTCACTGTGGTCACATACAAGGAAGTTCCATTTGTTTCAATATATAGTATAGATGTTGTCTCCACATTTGTTGTGTTACACATCTGTGGATTTGATTATTCATGGTTGTTGTCTTTGTTGCCACCTCTGCTGTTGCCCCACATGTGACTGAAAAAATATGCCATCTCTTGGTATTTTCTAGAATCTCCAGAGTGATTCATTTTCTAGGTCTTCCAGTATGATGGGACGAGCCAGTGCCACTGCTAATGGTGTCTAAGAAAGGACATGTAGCACTCTCTCCCTGTGACAAATATAAAACAACATCAGGATGCATTTTCCCTCTGTCTTCTCAGTTTATATTTCCTTGTGTAGGAAAGTGGCGCTCATATGCACTCAGAGTATACATGCTAAAGACTAGGGAATGACTTGGTATTAACTAATTTGCAAGCTCCAGTTGTGTCATTGAAATTTCATCATTCTTCACTAGCTAGTCAAGCCAGCAAGTGAGCCATGAATGCATTCTGGGGGAAAACATCCACCATATCATTACTATAGCATGGCGAGTACATTAAAATGACTTTGGGATTGTTGATTCTGATCCTTTTGAGTGGAAACTAGACCCTAAAGCTCACCACTTTTTACCCATTTTTGTCTTATGAACATGTGCAAGAGCGGCCCAGTTGCTTTTGTGATAAAGGGTAGTTTAATAGATATCAGGAACATTGCCTGGAGCAAACCAAGATCATTCTGCTTGAATCTTCCATATTTAAAATGGAGTGAAAGCTGAACTATCTCACCAGTGATAGGTTGATGAATGACATAAGGACTGTAAAGTGCTCGAGGAAGCATTTATTGTGCATTTTAAAAAGTCGATCCACAATGTCTTGTCCAAGATTGAGTCCAAATTGGATCTGAACACATCCTTTCTATCTACAAGAAAGATTATGTGGTTTAGACTTGGCATTTCCATTTAGGTGAAACACCTGCATTCCTATTGTCTGCACAAACATAAAATGATTGTCATGCTATAAGAGTCTTGGGAACTGCTTTCCCATGCATATCTGTCTGGGCTGCCTCCTGCCTCTGCTCTGTTTGGATGGCCAGCATTCCTTCAGAAGCACAGTAGGAGGGTGTTGGCCCATCTTGCTCAATGGAGGATTAAAAGTCAACGTCTTTTGCACCAAACAAAGATGCTTTATGCGTCTTGGATCTCTGAAGGATTATTCTGTTTTTCTCTTAATTACTGAAACACAATCTCTTTGCTACATTTGTTGAATTTTTTATTCAGTCACGTCTACCTTTTCCCATTTTGACCCAGCTCTTTTTCTTCTTTGGCCAACCACCACTACCAACAGCATCTTTCCATGTCTTTATTATGTTTTTGTGCAGGAAAATGTTTACCTGCTCGTTTTATCTTTTTCACTCCACTGCTAACCTAATTTTGACTTATGCTAGCAAGTTGCATCTTCTACAATGCCTGTTTCTTTTGGCAGCGGAGTCTAATAATGCCTCTGGGCTGGATGTTAATCAAACTGACCTTTCCTTCTTTCTCAGTAAATGATCTCAGAACACTAAGTCCAAGATGAAGGAAATTCACCAGTATCTAGGGAACAACAATGAAAAACCTGATGAGGAACTAGGATAAGACTTAGAAAATGCCCATCCACTATAAGCATCTCAACTGAGTAAAAGCAACAGTATAATAATAATAATAATAATAAGGAACTAGGATAAGACTTAGAAAATGCCCATCCACTATAAGCATTTCAACTGAGCAAAAGCAACAGTATAATAATGATAATAATAATAATAACAAAAGTAATATTATTTGTTATGTGTCTCTCCTCATGACTAGAGATTGTATGGGAGGAGGCAATCCTGTATGTAGCCATGTAAGGCTTTAAAGGTCAAAACCAACATTTCTTACACGGCCCAGAAATTAAATGGCTAGTGGAATGACTTTAGCATGAATGTAATATGCTCACTCCTAGATGTTCCCATAACCAATCTGACTGCCATTTTTGAAATAATTGGAATTTCCAAACATCATCATCATCACATTTTGTATTTATTTGGTGATATTTCAGAAAGAACTGCAACTTGGAAACAACATCACCCAAGGAGACTTTCTGCTGTGCTTTCTGCAACCGGACTTGCCTATCTCGGATTGGCCTTCTTAGTCATCAACGTGCTTGTAGAAAGCGTGGGATGGATCATCCACCCCAGCAGAAGTAAGTTATAGCTGATATTAACCCTAATCATAAAATGACATGTCTGTGACAGCTCAGAGGTATTGGTTACCTCCACCCACAATTTGCACATTCCAAGCAGAAAACATCAAGGGTATGACCTGCAGAGTATATAGGCCCAAAAACCTATTGGGATAGACCCATGTTTGTTTTGGATACCATAAACTATCAATCTGCACCTGACAAACTGGCTTTCAGTGGTATGTTGAAGTCACACAGAAGTGAAAGTAGGGGTACAGCTTACATTTTTATATTTCCCTACTCAGTTGTATTGTGAATCCTGTTTAAATTATGGAAGTTTCATTTTACATCTGTGCATATAGCAATATTGGAGGAGGGCATTCCCCCTTTTTTCTTAAAATGCAAGCAGGCACCCCAAGGTATCCCAATCCTACACATCCAATGTTCAGGGAGAAGTCATAAATATAACAGTTGAATTCTGTGAGCTACAGAACACAGTGCTCTGGTATGGGCACTAGACTGCCAGTTGTTGTGGGTTTTTGCCTTCTCTGTGGTTGGTCTTT
This sequence comes from Anolis apletophallus, assembly GCA_030556195.1. Lineage (NCBI taxonomy): Eukaryota > Metazoa > Chordata > Lepidosauria > Squamata > Anolidae > Anolis > Anolis apletophallus. The sequence goes on along the minus strand of JARBWK010000001.1, from coordinate 128,471,581 downwards.
CAGATGGAGACCCATGCCTGAAAGAATCAAGTCTCACAATGTTGTAATGGGATGTTTATTATTTAAAAGCCTGACACATTTTGGCTTGTTCATATTTTAAGGCCTTCTTCAGAGGTTCTGGGGTGGGCGGGGGAGTCTGTAGAAATTTTAACCAGTCACCAGTAAGTTGTATCAGAGACTCTTTCATCAGAGAGCCTGAAAAGTGTCAGTCTTTTTAAATAATAAACATCACCTCATAGCATATTGAGATGTGTTTCTTTCATACTCGGGTTCAGTTGGATGCTCTCCAATTTTTGCCCTTTAGGCAGCGAGACTGACCTCATTGTTGGCTTCATGATCTGTAATCCCAGTTATTTTGCAGCTGGGTGCCTCCTGAGTGTTTCCTGCCTACATGCTAGGATCTCCTCCCAATTTTATTCAGGTTCCTACTATTAAAGAGATAAAATAAAGCCAAGTCTCCACCTAGCTGCACAGAGTCCAATGCCTCCTGATAGGAGACAAAGAAAGGTAAAGATGTAGTCCATGGCAATTCAGTACCTTGGTAGCAGCTTGTGAAAAGAACCTATGGGAAGATAGCAGGGATGAACATCATCTCTGAAAGTTAATAGTTGTCTATGGATAACATTTGCTATATGATATATGGAAGCAGCTTATAGTCTTGCACATCCATCACATGAAAGGTTATCAGATCTAAAATGGAAATTTGGGCTAATCCTCTGGTCTTTGCCCCAAAATCATATATGCCACGAATCAGTTTCATTAGATCGTGAGATAATCCACAGCAGATTTTGAATTCATGAGGGAATATGCAAGGAATAAAAGGGAATTTCCATTGAATTGACAGATATCTACATATGTGATATTAGATGAAGCCATATGCTCTGTTAGCAAAATCTCAAGTTCAGCTGCCAGTCTTGAGACAGGCATTCAGTTCATTGTGTAATTCCTACAACAGTGCTTCTGTAATGGTGGTGGTCCTCAACCAATTCCTGTCCGTAAGTTATCAGCTAACAACCTACAGTGAGACATCCTGGGGGATCCACTTCCCTCGTCTTCCCGAAGGCCCGCTTTTCCTGGGAAGAGGAGGAGGAGGCCATGCCAGGGGTGAGATTTCCCCGCTCGCGCCCCAGGCTGCGCCCACCCACGCCTGGCCCCGGAGGGAAGGAGGCCTCGGAATTGGACGCTGCCCCTTTAAACATGCAAATGAGCAAAGGGAGGCCCTTTCCGCCTGAGCGCCAGCCTCTCAGCGCTTTCCCGGGCGAACAATCGGGAGGGAGGGGGCCTGTCCTCCTCCTCCACAGAGGCCCCGCCCCCTTGGCTTCTCTGAGGGAATCTCCCCAGCCCGCGCCCACCCACGCCTGGCCCCGGAGGGAAGGAGACCTCGGAATTGGACGCTGCCCCTTTAAACATGCAAATGTGCAAAGGGAGGACCTTTCCGCCTGAGCGCCAGCCTCTCAGCGCTTTCCCGGGTGAACAATCCGGAGGGAGGGGGCCTGTCCTCCTCCTCCACAGAGGCCCCGCCCCTTGGCTTCTCTGAGGGAAAGGAGGGCGGTTGGTGACATCATTCTGGCGGCGCCTCCTTGGCGCAGTTATTAGCTGGCGGCCGCGGAGGACGCTGGGAAATGTAGGTTTTATTTCATCGTTGTTTTGGGGGCCTTCTAGGTTTTGGGGGGGGGGAGGTTTTTTTGCTAAAAACCTTCCTTGCCTGAGGCCTATTTTTGTTGCCAAGTTTGGTGTCTCTGCCTTGGAAGGTTTCTCTGCCTATGGCAGTCGTTCGACGACGGGTCCTCCTTTATATATATAGATTCTCCTCCCTGGTTGCTGAGACCATCATCAAAGTTCCTATTTTCTCTCAGGTCCAACCTGAGCAATGTTTGACACTGCCAAGGACAAAATAATAAGCCATTTTCAAGGAATGTCATCATGAGCCCTGTCCCTGTCACTGAGAGAATAGATTCAAATTCTTCCTTTGTTGCTAAACCTGTGCTCTAGGCTCCTGCTTCTTCCCCCTCCCATCTCCCCAGCTTTCTCTTCTAAAACATAAAGGGAATACAATAGGTCCTTTCAGGCCGTGCCAAGCTTCTTCTCAAGCCCTCTCAGATAAGCGCTGGCAGGAAAGGTGACTGCCATCAATATTTTGGTGAATGTTAACTACCTGGGGACAGCTTTGCAAGGGAATAATCACTGCAAGTTTTGAGGCATGTTTTAAAACACAGCATTTTAAAAAAATATTCACTGAAGCCTTCCTGTCAAATAAGCTTTCACATTAGAGAGGGAAGCAGAAAGAGAGAGAAAGAGCAACCCAACTTCCACATAACAAGAACAAACCTGACATAGTCCTTCACTTCAAGGTATGTTTTCATCTTACCTGATATATTATCTGATGCCAGTTTATTCATTTGTTCAGAGGGATAAGATGCTTCATCTAAAAGTGGGAGTAGCATAGTGGTAGATTCCTCCTCACTAACGCTGCCTTAGTGTAGCCTTACTGGGGAATCTGGAAAAGAGCTTTGGTTGGTGAAGGGATCAAATCTACAAACAAAAATCTCCCCTCTCTCACCTTTTGGTTAGATAAACTGTACAAGGAATTTGAGCCAGTCTTTCCACATCTCTGATATAAAGACTAAAATGTGAGGAGTTAACCCATAAAACATTTAATTCTCACATCTATTAACTCATTGGATGGTTCTTGAGTATACCATTCTTCATTCTTATCCTACTGCACAAAGTTCTTTTACACGCTATCGAAAGACTGTTTATTTGAAACAATCTGAATGACAGAATTCTGTAATACAAGCAACTTGAGTGTTACTTATATAAATACTGATAAAATTATACTGGACAGCTTGTACCTAAGAGAGTCAGTGGGGTATGGTGGCCAAAGGCCTGGGAAATCCAGAGTCTAGTCCTTACTGGTACTGACCCATGAAGTTCAATGGGTGACCTTAAGTCTACCTTCCCATATTGTTGTCGGTGTAGAACCATGTACACTGTGTTGTGGTTATTGGCGGAAACCTAAACTCTAAATGGATCTAGCAAATATAATACTTTATCATTGTCTTATCATAATGCATCTGGTACTAGTCCATGCAGCAGTTTCCTTAATTTATAGCAACTGGATGAATTTCATATATGTTTTTAAGACAAAGATGATTCTGCTGGTTCCTTCCTCTGAAATATAGAGCCCACTGTGGAAGAAAAGTGGCAAATAGTACGTTTAAAAAATAAAATAATGTATAATCAGAATTACTTGGCATTCCTTGGTTTCCTATCCAAGTACTAACTATGGCTGATCCTGCTTAGCTTTCAAGATCAGATGGGATCAGTTACTTCTAGGTTATTTAGAATGTAACTATGCAAAAATCACTTTCATATTGGAAGCATATTGTATTGCTATAACGAACTCTTTTAAGGAGGATGCATGATCTAATGAATAGAAACTTCTCTGATCCAAACCCTTTTCTTGCCAAAGTGCTGGTTATCTGAACCTTGACTGTGTAGACATAAGTTAATGTAATCCCATGGTGCAAATGTCTGGTTATCCTACTGTTTTGGATGTCTCCCAAGGCATTTGTACTGTATAAATGTATCCTCTTTTGCAAAAGATTCCTAATAAACCAACCTATTTCAATAAAAGGTACAATGATACTCTTTGGCGGAGTGTCCTGCCTGGTAGCTGCTACTGCTGCAATTTGGAAGGTTTCTTCTGTGGGTTTTGGGGTGGCTTATGTGAAATTTCTCCAATTAGCAAAATATAGGAAAGCAAGAAGAACCGACACAAGCAAACACCCTCATGTCCATATACTCATAAATAAAGATGTAAGTATTTATGCAGCTACTTATATCACTTCTTCCTCCTTCCTTCCATTCCTCTCTTTCTTGGAAAGGGGACATAACTGTAACAGTTATAACTATAACACTAAAGCAGAAGGAGGACAGAAAACTCTGTGACTGAGGTTTTTAAATAATGCACCATAGTCGATTTGAATGCTGTTTTTGTAGAACATTTTACAATCAGTCTTCTAGTTAGAGTTATTTGTCCACATTCCCTTCTAATGACTTTATCACATGAGGCTGCTTTGTTGCATCAATCACATTCCGAAAGCAAATGGAAACATACCAACACTAAAATGTTCACTTTCACACCTCCTTTTCGTTAGAGCTTTGGTGCACCTTGTTTACTATTGTTTCCATTGCCGGTATTCTGCACAATGTTGCTGACCTCACCTTTCTTTTCATGCACATGTGTACTATTTAATAAAGAAAAACCAGGCCCACTGAAGCCATGTGGCTAGCTAGAATCCCACAACAGCACCAGGAGAAGCAACTGCAAATGGGTTGAGGCAATATGATTTGGTCCATTGATGCTCTTTCCCTCTGTGAATGTAAAAAAGCAGTACAGTAACAATACTAATACAAAGCTAATATGGGAGAGTACCAGTATCATGTGATAAGTTATTTAAGCTCTCACAGTATTATTGCTACAATTGTGATTGGGTAGCCTCATGTGATAAAGTTCTAAATGCAGAGAATATGACTCAGGCAGTCCCACCATGTCAAAAAGAGCTTCTCATCTCTTCTCGGCCTCTGTGCACATGTCTCAAGCCTCTGGCTCTAAGGGTGTTTCCCCTAACCCTAAAGCAACCCAAGGGGACCAAGTGAGTGTCTCCATGTGGCACAGGCAGAAAAGAATTAAAGTGGTCTCCTGTATATCTTTGCTGTATAAACTAGAAATATAATAGTTTGTGGGGAGATGCCTGTGCACAGCCATGTTACAGAGAAAAACTTTATACACAATAAGAAGTAGTAGCACTCGTATTTTGCAGGTAAAATATGCTTCCCTGTTTAATTATAAATTATGGCTCAAGCAGATCTTACTCATATGCAAATATACACAGAAATCTGGCTTGAGGTGTAAGGAGAATGCCACACTCATGTACTCTGTAAGTAAGCTGACTCGTTGTCGAAGTCCTGGACTGCCTTTCTACTGGTCCATTGTCCTTGATGCTGGGCTTTGCAAAACAGAGCTAAAAGTTTCAGGCAGTCCTAATAAGCCATATATTTAACTAGAAAATACAACTTCTGCTCATTTAACTGAACCAGATTCTGGTGTAGTCACTTTTTTGCCATTTTGAAACTCCAGTAGTTCAATCATTCATTCAGGAAGGTCCAATCCTATGTATGCGTATGAATCAATGTTGCTATGATGAGTTAAGAAGGCAAAGATAGAAAATAAATCTAACAGATAATAAATACACATCAAATCAATACATGCAGGGGAGGGAAAAAACCCATAGACATTCAGCTAAAAGATACAAATGTGATAATCTTTGTACATATGGCTGTGCACAGGCATCTCCCCACAAACTCAGCTGCATGTGTATGCATGCATATATACACACATGTATAGACACATACTTGAAAATCCTTGTTTATTATGCAGTAGAGCAAAACTGAGATTTTAAAATAAATTTCTCCAATGTAAATAAATTCCCCATCTTGAGCAAACTTCAAGCAACCCCAGAGTCGATGTCTCTATTTTTCAAATAAATCATTGCTCTAAATGAGCATGGACCTGGCAGTTAGAATTTCCAAATGATTCAATATTTGGGGCAGTGTTGGAAACAACTCAAACAAACAATTTTACAAGTTCCAGAAGTGAATACTTCCCTGCTCCCCGCTTCTCTCTCTCTCTTTTTAATTTGAAGAGCTGGAAGGGGAGAGGAGGGGAGCTGTGCTCTTTGGCCCATAGGAAATCAGTGACCCAAGGACATCTGCAAACTATTAGGACGCAGACTTCAGGTAGCTCATAGGAACACGTGCTGTCCACATTACACTCTGCAAGTATATTTCCACAACTTTACTTCTCCAAATAAACAGTCTGGCTTGTCCTGCATTAGCAAGGAGCTACACAAACAGGTAGAGAGAATGGCTGTTCTATTCTCTCTTCCAGTTCTGATGGATTTCTTGTAAGCCGTCGCTTGGCCGTGTAATTTGAACTATTCCTTGGCAGTAATTTAAAACTAACGCGGTTCCTAAACAGTATATGACTTAGTTTTAACTTACTGTCATTTATTTATCTGTATGTGCTATGAAACATCATGGATAATTTTCACAGCATGTTAACTTGGATGTAGATGTCATAATTAAACAGCTGCCTGCAAAAATAGTAGATTTTTCTTTGTAAAAGAAGACTGCCACAAGCAGCAATATTAATAGCAATAGTAAGATATGATGATGGAAAATGTAAACCAGAAAAGGTAATACTACATTGGCACAACTATTTTAAAATAAAATTGAAATTACTTGTTCTAAGGAATCGTATAAAATTTCTTGCACTGTACAGTACTAATTATGAAAAGTATAGCTAGATCTTACTTACTTGCTGAGTAGACATAAGTAGATCTTACTTACTTGCTGACATCACAAATTGACATTAAAAATATATTCAGTCTATATAATATACTCACATGAAACAAATATTTGGGGGGGGGGGGCTAATGGCCCTTAACCTAAAGTTGTAATGTAACTCAAGCTAGTAAGAAAGGAAAATGTCAAACAACAAAAATGTTAACAACCTGAGGAAAAGACACTATAGCTTCAGTGTTACAATTCAGTCCTTGCTGCATGTGACTGGTTTATGAAAATACAAATGGCTCACTACTGTCTGGAAGCATTTATAGTTTAGCTGCAATCCTACCCACCATTAGGATGATTGAATACCCCTGAAGTCAATGAACCCAAACTGGAGAAAGTTAGTTTTACCTCTGAAATCAGTGGAATTTTAGACACTTATAACTACAGCTTGCCCCAACTGGTATGGATAGGACATGGGCACCTTGGGATGGATCAAGGCCAGCAAGATTTAAACACCCTAACTGTACAGTATTAAGATTATATACTTGCAGGAAGAAAAATCAATTGCCTCAGTTTTAAGTGTATTCTATTGCTGCTTCTTGTAGGTGATGTAGGCTGGAAATCTAAGCACATGTACTAAGAGAGTAGGCTTAAGTGTATACAACACACATACCTTCTTTCGAGAAATTTGCAGGAAGTTTCACTTTTAGCTGTAAATGTCTACCCTTTTAGTCATACAGAGATGCAAATCACTATAAATTTGTTCTATGAAATCCTTACACAATGGACAAGAACATGGAGGAAAACACCCAAAAATAGGAAGTCCTCAAATAATTTGTCCCAAAACTGTCAGAGTAATGTAGAACCTCTAATGTACCCAGAAAAGTCTCAGAGAAACTTAGTGTTTAGTTGATGTACTTAGTGGACAATGAAGTCTTTGCCCATCTCTGATCTCCATTAAGTCTTTGGATCTAGCATGGGCGTAATTTCAACAGTAAATTAGTTATTGCAATAGCAATATTTCTTTGTGAAACTTGATTTCAATTAAAGAAACAGGCTAAAGTTCGACATGGGCAGAAACAATAGTACTTTTATTTTTGTTCATGATTAATCCAACACCTCTGCTAATTGGTTTGCCTGTGGATTAAGGACAAATTCAGAAGTTATCACCAGGGTCATTTCAATATGGTCTGGTGTTTTGATACTTTAATAATTTATTTGATTGGTTACAAGAGTAAAAGAAAGTCTGTTTCTCTTTCAAGTGATGCATATAGCCTTCCTTTTAATGTTTTCCAAAAATTTCATGACATTTTACCTTTTCAGGTGCTAGATGTGAAATGAGGGTTTAAAAGAGCAAAGATGGATTGGTGCAAAAATCATGCAAAAATACGTTCCAAGTTGATAAATAATGAAGGATAAATTATGACCAAAATGTGTGCATATCCAGAATTCCTTTAAGGATTAACTGTTCATTCAGAGAGTAGTTTCGGGATGTTCTTTTGGAAGTTGTTTCGTATTTTTAAATCCTGATCAAGATATTCTCCTGGAAGACTGAAGGTGAAAGATGCAGCTAGGCACACTGACAGATTCAAGAACCATCCAGGACCATGTCAGAAAGTAAGGAGACATACAGACAGTTACACAAATTTTGAAAGTGGGGCTAAAACAAATATGAAGGAGAATTTTATGGATATTTTTTACAGTTTCACATCAGATGAAACATTGCATGTTGTACCCTTAAGGTTTTAGTGAGAAAATGATGACATGCAGCTTGCATATCATTAAAAAGTACAGACAAGTTCAAGAAATGAATACAGGACACTGAACTACTCCAGTTAACAGTGGATTTCTTACGATGTACAAATTATGTTCCTGGTTCAAGAAACAATGGTCCCAAGAATCCCACCAAAGTCAGTAAAAAGAGGATCCATGGAAATGGAGTCCAGCATATTCACAAAAATCCATTTTACAGTCCATTTTACTACCTTGCATCCAAAGTTTCTATCAGAGAAAGGGAAATGTCTGTTTGGTTTAACCACTGTGTTTTATATAGTACAAGTTCAGCTACACTACACTCTGAAAGATGCTATCTGTATTAATTTCCCTGCCACCTCTTCTTTTGAACTACACAAATTGGAAACAATTGCCCACAGCTGTATTCATTACAAACATTAAAGATGCAGAAAATCAGATAGACAGAGTGATGATTAACATGAGGATATCTTCATTATTCAAAACCTTAATTTTCAGTATTCCCATCTACCCCGTGTTAAAACAAAAAGCCCCAGAAAAACATATTTCCACTTATCTGAACTTCTGATTGTTTTGCTGTTCTAACTATATGTCCTAAAGGCTGTCCTGGTATACAGCAGGATTTTTAAAGCTATGCTTTATTTTTATTTTTTTACTATTGTTAGACAATTTTCTTCAAAAGACAAGGATCCAACTTGATGCTTTTATTATAACTTCTGTTATTCCTCTGATAAATTGCTATTTTTAAATGTCATAGTTCTGAGCTATCATTTTAAAAGAGGGTTGTTCCGGTCAAGAATAAAAGCCTCTTCTTTACTATGCTCTACTATCCCTTTTACTGCTTATAACAAGGAGAGAGAGAAAATAAAGAGTAACAAATAAGCAAAGCCATCCATCATATTAAAAAGCCAAAATTATTACTGTTTCTTTTAATGCAAAAACACAAGATCAAGAAGCAGATATAATCTTGGTTTCACTTCCGCATTATAAGATTTGCAGGAACAGCTGCAGCCTCACTGTCATTTCTGGGGAAATGTGCCACTCAGTGGTGTAGTGGGGCCAGGACTTAAAGAACCTTTTGATAACCAGAGATATTGACATCCTGTACCACCCTTTTGGCCTCCCCTGTCCCTTCTGGCTGTAGATGCAATTCCCATTGTAGTTGAAGGGGAAATGGATTTCCTAAACAGCAATAAATTGCTATAATCTAC